>OX424572.1:199022449-199034608 GCA_949152435.1 Gastracanthus pulcherrimus
TGTTATATATTTAGTATCGTGCAAAATCGATGAGGATTGTTGATTTTATTTACACAATTAAATTATTTATTTGATTATTATAAGTATAGTGTACCATACTGAATTACATTTTATTTTGAAAATTAATATTATTACGAACTGACAATTATAATGTTTCAGAATAATTAATTTTTACAAATATTTTTAAGTAATTTATAGTTCAGCTAATAAATAAATGAATAATTTAACACAAATTATTGTTATATTAACTGTAATTAATTAATTTTAAAATCAAATGGTATAATTAAAATTTATTTATATATTATACTCTGACAGTAAGTGAATAATGAATTTATCGCGAAAGAGCTACTTGGTTCAAACATAATGGCATTCATCGCAAAAATTTTATAATTATTTCAAAAAGCATTATTAATCTATGGATATTTTGCATAATTTAATATAAAATATTATAAATATTAATACTTACTTAGACGAGAAAGTTTAAAAGCATCCGCTGTATTTATTATGTCGACGTAAACTGTCAGCTCGAATTTACGACCCGTAGTATTTTGGTTATGATTACCCACTGCATGTTTAAAGGCAGACTGTACTTCATCAGTGCCTTGTTCAAAAATTGCACCTGCAATAAAAATACAAAAATCATGATTAGTAATAAATTTTCGTTGTATATGTAATAAGAATACATAAATGAATAGTAATAGAGCTGGTTGTTGTGCATTTTAATGACTTTATAATCAAACAATAGAATAAGTTTGTCCCTAGAAACCAACCACCAATTCCTTTATTTTTAAGTTTATGCGTAGAATAACGATCGTTATAAAGTAATTTGTTATTTTCACGATGAGCTTAGTGACCATACATAGGCAGCAATTGTTATTGCAGCAATAAAAAAAGACTGCACTGAATATTGCAACAAAATGACGTATCGTAACTTCGTAATAAAATCTCGTATTCGATGGAGTAGCCGTTCACGTCTACAATTGCCTCGTATGAATTTAACGACTGTTTAGCCGATATAAAAGGATGGTTCCACGAATCGATACCATCGAATACGGCAAGTGACAACAATAAAATTTAACACTTTGAATATTTTTCAAAACTGTTCTATAGTTTTCGCTTTAAAATTTTAAGCTTTTTAGAGTCAATCCATGAAAAATAAGTAAAAGACTATAATAAAGTTATAAATGCCATACTGCACGCGTAAAATTTTCTTTGCTATTACTGAAAAAGGTGTTTTCTTTAAGCTTACGAATTTTTTATCAAACCATTGCTTTCTCTTTGAGAAAGAAAAATTAACTTTTCATTTTCATGCAACATCCTAATCAATAAAAAAAAACATTTTCATGTTGATCGCGTGATTTATTCTACTCCACATCTACGCCTCTTCAATTCATTAACATTCGTTTATACGTATTCCAGCAAGAAATCACATCACACGACAGAACTTATATCTTGAAGCTATTTCCGCGCCCGCACTCGTGCTTGTTTTGACGTTTTTCCACCCAGGAGACTCACGCGGTCACACGCCAGAGTCGCAGCGACAAGCGACAAGCAGCCGCGGGACACACACGCCAGAACTGCAGCGGGGAATTTAACGGCACGGCCGGCAGTCGCACGTGTCGGCGTTAATTCGAATAATAAGGGGCGGACGTGTACACGGCGCGCGCGCGAGTCACGCCTAAAATAGCCCTCCCCCCGGCTTCGAGCGTGAATTTAACTTAATTTAAGGATTAAATTTTCCACGACCGCGCACACTACTCGATTTACATTTCAGCGACGATTAAAATTCAATTTGTCACAATGAGAATGTCGCGTACTTTCGCGGCAGTGGTGACGCGCTAGATGTGTATGTGTGTGCATGCGCGAGTGCGTTTCAAAGGGAGGTATTATGGAAGTAATGGAAGCTAATGAGTCATAATGATACGCTGGCGAATTAGCTGTTAAATTGATATTGATGCGTGTAGGTCTTTTTCGGGAAATGAAACGTGCGTAGTGTTGTGTGTGGGTTTAGAGAATATTAATAGATTTGAGTAAGCCTAAAAGGATATTTTTGTTTTTATTTATTGTTGTATTTAAGTTTATTCAATTTCAAACTAATTTCTAACATATAAGCTTATTGAAGTTTGTTTGTACAGCCAAAGAAGAGAAATGCTTATTTATGTAGATTCTGGAATTACAAAACAACAAATCTATTTTTATTTCTCATTCTATTTCGTTATTAATATTAATAATAGCGTATGCATGGATGTGAATTGGCTTTACTCTGAAATACGATTATTGTCAATTGAAGAAGAATCATTAAAAATACAGAAACATTTTAGTTTTTTATACAATTTAATTGATGGGGTTCTTATTTTGTTTTTTAAATGTTTTCTGACATATAAACCAAAAGAAAATTTAAATATTGTATGGGTACGAAGAACTAATTGTTTAACTAGATTACGTGGTAAGCTATCAAATATTCTTTCAGTTGATCTGTCAAAACTCAATAATAGAACAAAATAAGACATTGACAAATGAATTTATCATCAGCTCATCTTTATGCGGAAATGAGGAGAAAATTACTTGGCTCATGGAGATCAATAAATTAATTTTTCAATAACTTATTATAAACGAGCAATAGAGTCGAAACAAAATAAACAAAATACGACCCCTATCATTAAAATTGGATAAATAACAAAAAAGTTTGTGAATGTATAATGATTTTTTTTAATTGATAATAATTGTGTTTGCAAGATCACAATCGTTGATCCTACATAAGGTATATTAGTTTCAGATACATAATTATCGATACTCATAAGCATCAACAGAAGAGAAAGAAAAATGAAAATAAATTGGTCGTTTTGTAAATCCTGAACATCCTTAAATGTATAATTATGCAACCTATCAAGCCTAGAAAAAGCTTACGTTTAGCTTGCGAAAAACACAAAGTGAAGAAATGTTGACCATGTCAACCTAACGAAAAATAATGAAAAGGGTCTTCAAATATAAAAATAATCTGTTGGCTGACTATACCGGGATTATTCTCCTAGATACCTTAAAATATGCTATAGTAATATAGAATTTGCATTAACCATCATGAAGTGTAATACATAATTCGTGAATATTCAATTTCTATTGATATTTGGTTCAAATACATCCATCAATATTATTTTAATTATTATTAGATATTATAGTTTCGAATTATATTGCATACAAATAATAAATATTCAGAATCTTAACAAAAATAATGTAATATTAAATCATTTCTTATTTATTTAGTATCAATTAATTTCTATTAATACATGGATTATATTTATTAGCATAATAGTGCAGCTTATTCTACAATTATTAACGTGTCAGCAGTAGAAATGTCATCAACCGTAACAATACGCGCACATCTGTCGCAAGAAGCACTGGGCGAAAGTCGATACCCAGTCGAGTACCATAAGCAACAAGCATCATGACAATGAGCCACTAGATTCAGCAGTGTAGCGGGGTCCAGTTGTAAATTCGACCAATAAGGGTTGTCTGGCCATGTTTGCCTCTATCTACTAACGATCTGCACTACACGAGATACCATCAGTCATTTATTCACTTGTTTAAATACTCTAACATTATACTTTTTAAGCAATTGTCAAATGTACCGTTTCTTTGAAGAATTTAACGAATTCTTTCTCTAAAATTTATATATAATAAGTGATTTTGTTGCAAACCTCAGTAAAAATGATTTATGTATCATTATATATAAAATCATATATAGTTACACATAATTATGTATGATTATATATAATTATATGTGATTATATATAGTGATATATAAGTTTTGTCTCTATATAACTGTATATAACTATATATAACTATATATAATTATATATAATCACATATAATTATATATAGTTATAGACAAAACTTATATATATATATATAATTATATTTAATCATATATAATTATATATAATTGTATATAAATCATTTTTACTTGGAAATTATTTTTAATCATACTTTTTAGGTGTACACGAACAATTCTGATTTTTTGAATATTAAAATCAATCCTGTTTTTTAAATAATTTTAATAAATATAAATCTTTTCTCTGTTATTTGAAGAATACGAATTAAATATTTTGATTTCCAATTTTGCTTTCTCAAAGAAGAAGCTTCGTGATAGTAAAAAAAAGTTTTGCTAAAAACATGTTTTGAATCTTAAGGGGTGTATCAGTGGTACTGTACCAACCAAATACCACCACCAGTTCATATATATAAAAGGTAACACTGGAAATTAAAATAAAAAACAACATTTTTTGATTGAATTTTCCTTCCTAATATTTACACTCCAAATTAAAGTTCAAGAATAAAAGTGCAAAATCCATTCATATTTTAAAAAATAATCGGGTAGTCAATGTTTCTATAATTAGTATATGCCTCTTAAGATAAAGGCCGCTTAAAGGGTGCAGATTCAAATCCCCTTCATTCCGAATTTTCCAAGGACATTTAAATAAAATTCCTTTCCGGATTCTTTAAGTAGCTGAGATCGGGCTTGTATCCCACTGCCTAAATAAGGACATTACATGAAACAATTAAGGGGACATTCCAATGTGACGGGTTGGAAAATCGATTTTATCTTTTGTGCATTTTTCGATAGTTTTTACCAATAGAATTGATATCCCACAGTCGGTTTGTGTAATTCCTACCTTGTTGATCAGTTATAGTGCCCCATAAGAGAGGCTCTAACTGCGCGCGCTTGGGTTTCAGAGCGGGTATACGAATTAAGCATTCGAGCAGCTGTTCCGTGTTTATACCTGTGTATATACATACAGATATACAATAGAGACGTCTCGTTTCACGATCATAAGTAACGGTTTCTTCAAACGACCAGTATTATTTGAGATTTCGTCGAGGAAAGAACGTTGTTTCCAGAACTCTAATAAGTGAAAATGGATAGAAAGCAAAGAAAATCTTCTTCAAGACGGCCAAGTTATTCTTGTAAGAAGAGGAAATACCATGGGAATCAACATTCGGATGAAGTTGGTACTAATTTTACTAGTACATCAGCAAATAAATTGAGAGGGAGTCAGGATAACAGTTGCTCTGTGAGTGAAAGTTGTTGTGTACATAATTATTGCAAAATAATTTTATTAAAATTGTTTTGAAGGGGGTTCTTAAAATATTATTTTTAGTTTAAAATAATATTTTGTGCTTTATTGAAAAAAGAAAAACAATTATTAATTTACATAAAACTAATCCATTATCTAAAAAATAATACGCGCGTTGGCTTATGATCTGATGATCTAAGTCTGACTGAACTAATAAAATCTTATATCTAATCGCAAGCAATAAAAGTATAAAAAGTATAATTAATATGCCGATAATCTTATAATAAAATCTTACAAACTAAAACGAACGTTGAAACATGCATCCGTCCTCCGCAACTCTTCGCTCCGCGGCCCCTGTCTGATGATGATCTTGATGAAACGGGAAATTCCAGCAGATGTTGGTTTGTTCCTGAAGACGACGTTACGACTCTTGATCGGCGGTTGAGGTGAGAGCGGTGAGATATGAGAGCTTCACTGGACTCGAAAGATTCGCTTTCGTATCGGATCTGTGCGGTATCAGTCGAGCGTCCTCGACATCGATGAGCGAAGGCACACACGATACTTAGAGTCTAATGAACTAATTCTACTTTCTTTTGATCGCATTCGAAAGGTCGATCTTGCTTAGAAGTGAGAGCTCAACTGCCGACTCTCTGGCAACGATTAAGGCAAAATCTCGCTCTTCTTTTCCACTTAATGCTCTGTCTCCTTTTCCTCGAAATCCAGCATGGATTAACCGATCGATTCGCGCAAATGTGCGAATCGTTGTGTAGCGTCACTGGCCGTATCTCTCTCTCTCTCTCTCTCACGTAAGTGAGATATAGAAATAGACTACTACAAAGTGATCCTGCAACCTACTGTTTTATCCAGTTCGCTCTTGTATTTTCATCATTGCAAACCATCCTGAAATGTCAAAAATGTAATTCAGGTATTACTTTTTCGAAATATGGTCAACGAGATCTCGGTTTCAAAATTAAATTATTCTGTCAGTGTGGAGATAGATTCATAGGTTCGTGCCATATGATAAATAATGCCTACGAAGTAAATCGCCGTTTCATGTGTGTTATGCCATTGATTGGCGTTGGTTTGTAAAGCATAAACTATTTTTGTGGATATATGGATATTCTCAAGAGTTTCAACATCAATTTATATTATAATATCATAAAATCCATCTCTGAAAGCGTAAACGCTGTGTACGACATAGTGATTTGTAAAGCTGTTCGAGAAGAAAAAGAGTTGAATGTACAAGCTGGCTTTCCAAAAAACGAGGTCTCAGTTTCTGACGATGGATTCAGATAATATTTTAGATACCATCGTAAAATTGAGTTTTTGTAAAGCATGCGATGCGTGGAATGGCAAAGAAGATACAGATGAATATGATGCTTGGTACGAAACTCACGAGCCAGAATGTCAAGCAAATCACCATGGTAGTGCTGTTAAGATGGAGGTAGATGGTATTATTGAAATGTTTCAGCGATCGGTAAAAAATCACGACGTAAAATATGCCTATTACATCGTCGATGGAGATATGAAAACTTTCAAAAATCCACTGCTCCTTACGGTGATGACATTGTCTTGAAGAAAAAGAATGCATGTTGCACGTAAAAAAGAGGAAGTGTAGGAGAGCAAAAGAAGCTAAAAAACAGCTCCGCAACTCAAAAAAGCACGTAAAGAGGTTGAGAGTCAAGGCCAAAAAGTAGCTCCGAAAAAAAATGGGAAAATTTAAAGCTGAACCAAAAACTGCTACTCGAACGAACAAAGTTATGCGAGATCAATCCTTGTACTATGGTCTAGCAATTGAACGACATCCTGATTCAGTGGAGGATATGCAGAGAGAAATATGGGCCACTTATTATCACAAAATTTCCACGGATGGAAAGTCTCAACACCATTTCTGTCCCGAAGGTGAAAACTCCTGGTGTAAGTGGTAACAGCATAAAGCCGCGGGAATGCAATTTTCTCACCCACCAGCTCTTGATAAAGAAACTCAAGATGTTTTGAAGCCAATTTATCAAGAACTGAAACAAAAGGAACTTTTAGAGAGATGTTTAGGTTCCAACACGCAAAATAACAACGAAAGCTTCAACGCTTGCGTTTGGCGTTTGGCACCTAAACAAGTTTTTTGCGAAAAAAAATTTTTAAAAAGTGCCACCCACACTGCAGCTTGTGTGTTTAATGAAGGCCAGAAACCGATAGTAAAAATCCTGGAAACCATGGGATGTTCACTTGGCCGTGGAAGCTTGAGCTTCGCCGAAGACTGCGATAACGCGCGCGTACGGCAAGCAGACCGGCGCAGCTCGTTTACCTCAAAATCCGCTCGAATCGCCAGGAGAAAGGCTAGAGCTGCTGAATATGAGTTCTACGACCAAGAGAAAGATCCATGTATGGTCAGCGTATTGCTGATTAGCCGAAAAGGTATGTTTTCTATGACTTTTCATCTTGAAAAACTTTAAACGCATTTTTCTCAAAACGACATTTTTGCACCTGGCGCAGGTGATTTCTCAAAAATGACAGGGCGTATCAACTTCAAATTTTAACACATTATTCAGCACTATCATGGCTATCATCCGAACCTCCAAGTTGTTGATATTTTGATTCTAACTTATAATTTCACCTGATTTATGGTGCAAAAAAAGTGTTTTTTTCTCTCTTTCACAAGAAACGCCGCCATTTTGTTAATTTTTGATGAAATAAAAAGTGGAGGTTCGGACCATAGGAGCGATGACATAGATTAATAAACTTTTTCGATTTTCTGTTTCAGATTTTTTTGCACACATGTATTTTATTTTATAAATAAATATATAAATATTTTTTACCATCAAAAAAAATTTTGTTCCACTCTCCTTGATCTTACCTTTAAGAGAAGAAAATATTCGTTAAATTATATGCAATAGTTCCCCAGAAAATAATGATTGAAAATATGCTTCTCTTTGTGCGTTCACATTGGAATGCCTCCTTAAAAAAAATCTAATAATTTTCAAGAGTACCCAAAAATAGTCCAATAACTCGCACTTCAATGAATTAAGTCACCTCCTTATAGCTTTACGTATAAACATTCACTCATATCCCACCCTCTCTCTCTCTCTCTCTCTCTCTCTCTCTCTCTCTCTCTCTCTCTCTTTGCAGATACAAACAGCGAACGTAGAAGGTCACCATGGGTTGTTACCCTTTCCAGCAGTGCGTTAGGCGAGAGAATAATGCGAGCCAAAAAGCTTATCACTGGCTTTCATGCTAGAGATGTCGACATTGCAGCTCTTGACCAGGACACAAGGGATGGGATTATAAATGGGAAAATTTTTATAAATGAATTGTTAACAAAAGAATGTTTTATTAAATATAGAAGTCTCAAGGCCCTTGCGATGAGACTTAATTTTAAATATGTTTGGCATAGAGGGGGCCGTTTCCTGGTGAAGAGGCGCGATGGCGATGTCTCTCATGAATTTTCATCTGCGGCTGATTTACAGACAATTGTGGCATCATATGCCATTAATCAACCATCTCAAACTGTAAATACTGAAAAAAAAACTGTTGATAATGAAATCGAGATTGATAATAATGTAATTCCGTCAACTGCTGCAAAAAATTGACTATCCGCAGACACTGCTGGGGGGGTTCACTGTAAGGGACTGAGGGCAGGTTTTGTCAATGTTACCTCACTGAAGGGGCACATTGGCATGATTAAACAACACCTTTCAGCTCGTCCTACCTACCATCTCTTTGGGGTTGCTGAGTCGCACCTTGACCCTGATGTTGGGAGTGATCTCATTCAGATCGATGACTACTCACTACTTAGACTTGATCGCAACAAACTAGGAGGCGGGCTAGTCCTGTACATTCATAACACTTTCAAGGCAAATTTACTAAGCAGTTCTCCAACAACACAGGAGGGCAGACCATTTATACCTGAATATTTAATGTGCAGTGTTCAGCAGGGCAGCCTTCCCCCCGTCTTTGTTGCTTTAATATACAGACCACCACACGTACCGTTTTTACAGGGCTCGGACTTAATAGACAAACTGACGATACATACTGAAGACTTTAGTCACAAAATTATTATGGGAGATCTGAATGCGAACCTACTCGGAACGTCAGCCGATGCGAAATTTGTTAGACGGTTGGCTGATGATCTTAGCCTTCAAATAATTGATCATGGTGCGACTCATCATCTCACGGATTCTCACACGTGGATTGATGTGATCTTGACAGATAATAATGACGTTGTACTGAGCAGGGACAATCGGCCGGCGCCTTTTCCCAGTCATCATAACATCATAGAGGTCGAGATTGGGGTCGAAACTGCTGCATCCCCTGTGGTTGAATCATTCAGCTACAGGGATTTTAAGTCGATCCAGCAAGACGACCTCCTGTCTCGCCTAGCTGACTGTGATTGGTCGCGGATCGATGGTCCCGCGGCGAGTGTTGACAGTCAATTAGAGTGCCTCAGTGTCAACCTCATGGCTGTGATAGATAAAATTGCACCGTTAAAAGAATTCATACCGAAAAAGAAAACAAATCCACCATGGGTTGATGCTGAGCTAATACATCTTTACAAAAAACGTGACTCCGTACGAAGACGCTATTCGAGGACCAATGACGACAGACTGTGGCGGGAGTATCAGGGCCTTGCAGCTGAAGCTGAATTACGAACGAAGGAAACAAGGGAAAGATTTTTACAAAATAAAATTTCTGAAGCGATTAATAATAAGAAAGATATCTGGAAAGAGCTCAAGGCTCTGGGCCTTCTGCCAAAGACAAGAGAGGAGCTTCATGGTTTCTCACCGGAAGAGCTCAATGCCCACTTTGCAGGGGTGTCGATCTCCCAAAATGAGGGTGATGAAGAACTTGACAGCGTCCTGACCACTGCCAGTGATGACGGTTTTGTTTTCCGAGAAGTCAGCTTCTCGGACGTGGTTCTGGCTGTTGCCCACTTCTCATCACAAGCCAGAGGGGAAGACGACATTCCCCAAAGTATAGTGGCTAAGGCTCTTCCGCTTGTGGGAGATCATATTGTTAAGATCTTTAACTCCTCTCTGTCCAGTGGCATTTTTCCGGGAGCTTGGAGGGGAGCTCGGTTGGTGCCTTTGAAGAAGAAACCTGTCCCATCTACGGTGTCAGATTTCCGACCAATTGCCCTGCTGAGTTTCCTTTCTAAGGTCCTTGAAAAAATCGTACACGACCAAATAACCAACTTCTTACGAGAAAATAATACTTTGGACCCGATGCAGACTGGTTTTCGACAGAATCACAGTACACAGACAGCACTACTGAAACTGACGGAGGACATAAGATCAGGCATTGACAACAACAAAAAACTATTGACTATTTTGTTAATGTTTGATTTTAGCAAAGCATTCGACACCATCTCACACACTAAACTGCTGCGTAAGCTGATGCGCATGGGATTCTCCAGGAGTGTTCTCCTGTGGCTTAAGTCATATATCATGGGGAGACGACAGAAAGTCGTCACAATCACAAACGGGGATTCAGGTTGGCTAACCACCAATCTTGGCGTTCCACAGGGCTCAGTCCTGGGACCCCTGCTTTTCAGCCTGTACATAAACGACTTACAAGACGCACTCGACTTAGATGGTGTCGAACACATACTTTACGCTGACGACTTGCAAACCTACACACAAGTGACCCTGAAAGGTCTTCGTGATGGTATCGGTCGCATGTCGGCTGTAGCACAAGCAGTGTCGAACTGGGCAACGTCAGCTGGCCTGCGCCTCAATGTCGGCAAGACAAAGGCGATCATTTTTGGATCTGATCACAACATCAAACAGGTTCAGAGCCTCGACTTGCAAGGCATTGAGATACAGACCGGCGTACACGTTCCCTTTGTCGATACAGTCACCAACCTCGGCGTGGTGATGGACGGAGGGTTGACATGGAAGCCGCAACTGAATGCGGTCAGTAGAAAGGTAAATAGGGCTCTGTATAGCTTAAAACTTTTCCGTTCAAGCACCACAGAGATACTGAGGAAGCAGCTGGCATGTGCACTGGTACTACCTCACTTAGATTATTGCTCAGTGGTTCTTCTTGATGTGTCAGGGGAGCTCCAGACACGACTACAACGTCTGCAGAATGCATGTGTGAGATACATATGTGGTGTTAGGCGGGATGAGCATATCACCGCCTACAGGAAAAAACTGGACTGGTTAGAATTGAAGGTGAGGAGGGAGTATTTTATGGGGCTGCTGCTTTACAAAGCGGTTGTCATGCGGCAGCCACCGTATCTTACTGCCCTCTTTGAAAAAAACCAGGCCAGGACTTCAAGTAGGGGTGGTATGAAAGAGCTCTCGGTTCCGGGGTCGCGCACCGATAAGGGCCTTTTTTCATTCAGAGTTCAAGGTGCGCACCTCTGGAATTCGCTCCCGAGCAGTGTGAGGTGCCTGCCATCTTTTTGTAAATTTAAAACGGCGTTTAGCAGGCACCTTAAACAATTACATGGTGAGGAGTATGTTTAGAGATAAAAATGAGTCGATTATATATTTAGGCTTTTTATTTATTTAAATTATTTATTTATTTAATTTATTTATTTATTAAAACTTATTTATTTAATTTATTTATTTATTAAAATTTATTTATTTATTTATTTAACTTATTTATTTATTTAAATTTATTTATTTATTTATTTAAATTTATTTATTTATTTATTTAATTTAATTATTTATCTTGTTTATTTATGTATTCGACGTATTTATTTATTATTTTATTTATTTATTTATTAAATATTTTTAGTGTTAATTAAGTGTGAATGTATTTAATTATTAATTTGACAAAACAATTTTAAAAAAGTATGCATGTATTTATTAGTATGAATGGAAACGATTGTTAATGTATGTATATAATTTTATTCAAGCGACTGATAGGTATAATAAGTACGATTTAGAAAAAACAAATTTTATAACTGACAACAAAGTGCAATACTTTATATACCTGACTTCACATATGTGCAATTAATTTTAGTTAAGTAACGACGTGATATGTAATTTTAAGAAACTGACAACGTGTGACATTAAAAATGTAAAAATTATATGTAAACTTTTGTAAATATTTACAAATAAATATTATATCTATCTATCTATCT
>OX424572.1:199034808-199244808 GCA_949152435.1 Gastracanthus pulcherrimus
CATATCCACTCATTCCAACAAACAATATATCTATCGCGTCGAATGAAGTAAAAGTACTCATACATACATCAGCCACATACAAACAACCATTATTGCTTATAAATACATTCATACTTATACGGATTCAAATTAAGTCAACAATAATTAAATAAATTAAATAAGTTATTCTTGTGACCGCATATGTGTCTCACACATGAATTTTGAAGCCTTTGCAGTTTGGTCTCAAGCTCTTCCGACACCTCAATAAAAAACAACGGAATAGTAATCTAAATGAGATACTACCAGTGAACAAGCACGATTTACAAGTGAGTTTTGAGTACATGACAACACCAAGGTTAGTGACAGTTTCAACAAAGGACACGTATATACCACCCTGAAACGCAATGTCAGGCACATCAAGCTCCCGTAATCGGTTGATGTTATGTTCGGAGCCAAAGATGATTGCCTTTGTTTTATCGACTTTGAGCAACAGTCCAGCTGCATCATTCCATTCTGACACTGCCCGCGCTACAGCCGACATGCGTTTGATGCCGACATGAAGATCCTGCGAGGTCACTTGAGTGTAGGCTTGCAACAAGAAATGGGCAACAGCCAGGACTACGTTCGATACTGTCGCTTCTTTGAAAACAAAACCGTCATCACTGGTTGAGTCCAGGATGCTGTCCAAATCAAAGTCCCCATAACTCTAGGAGATTGATACACTTACAAAATGCGAGTTCAGCTCGCCTGGCGAGATTCCATGAAGCTCCTCCCTTGTCCTTGGTAGGAGACCTAAGCCCTTTAATTCCCTCCAAATATCCTTTTTATTTTTAAGGGCTTCGAAAATTTGATTCTGCATGAAAATCTCCGGCACGTCTTTTATGCGTTGTTCTGCATCAGTCGCGAGAGATTGGTACTCCTGCAAGAATTTATCGTCCGTGGTTCGTGCGTAGCGTCTGCGTACCGAGTCATGTTTTTTTAACAAATGAGCTTTCCACATCGTATTGTTCATGCAATCAAACGGTATCCAGTCACAATCAACTAGGTGAGACATAAGGTCTTCCTGCTTTATTGATTTAAAGTCCCTATAACTGAAATAGCCAATTTTAGAGGTTGCTTGAGATTCAATGTCTATTTCAACGTCAATAATGGTGTGGTTACTGTCAAAGGGCGCCGCCTGATTGCTAGCATTCAGCACTACGTGATCATCGTCTATCATGATGACGTCAATCCATCTGAGATTCTTTAAGATGATGAGTCGCACCATGTTTTATTATTTTTAGATTAAGATCATCAGCTAATCGTCGAACAAATTTTGCATCGTCTGACGTCTTTAATAGATTCGAATTCAGATCGCACATTATTATTTTGTGGCTGTAACCTTGTGTGTGTAAGGCTACTTTGTCTATTACATCAGAATTTTGTAAGAACGGTATGAGTGGTGGTCAGTATATTAATGCAACAAAAACGGGGTATCTGCGCCCTGTTGTACACTGCACATAATTTATTTCGAGATTTTGGATCTGCCATCCTGAGTAGTTAGATCTACATAGAATGGTAGCCTTGAAAGAATTGTGTACGTACAGAACTAACCCACTCCAAATTTATTTCGGTCTAATCTAATCATTGAATAACCATCAGGAAAGAGGTACGTCCCAGCAACTCCAAGGAGGTGGTAGGAGGGACCAAATTAAAGGTGTTGGCGGAGTATCGCAATGAATGAGAGAAAGAGAGAGAGAGAGAGAGAGAGAGCGGGGAAGAGAGAGAGAGAGAATTAAATTTTTCCGTTAAATCTTTCATTTACGTCAGTCATGAGAGAAATGCTTGTCTATGATAAAAGTTTTAAATATATAATTATCTACACAGATAAACAGCTATCTAGATACTTAATTACATGTATAGAAATTAGATTCTTCAGAAAAAATATCACAAGATGAATAGGACCAAATCGAAAGAAAAAGTGAAATTATTATAATGATACTATTTTATCTAGATACTTAAACGACCGTGTCATTATTTTAGCCTTAAAATCTTTGGTATTTATTTTAGGCAACTGTGAGTGTGCTTATTCTCTATATTAATATATCTTTTCAATAAAGGTACCTTTTTATCTTCATTCGAATTTAGATACTTACTCATGACTAGTTTTCATCAATGAATTTTTAACTAGTACATGCTTAGTAGAGTATCAGTCCCAGTGCATACAAAATTAATATTTTTAAGTCAAAGACATTCTGCTATCTTCTACGTATCGTTTTCTGAGTCAAAGAGAAAACTATTTAAGAAAAAATCTGCAGTCTTGAAAAAGTCACCACTTTATATTTACATGCCCTCAACATTAATGAAATGAAAAAAATATATATCTCTATAAATTTTATACAATTCAACCACAAATCATTTATTATGTATTTTCTATATTGCTGAAAAAAGTTATGGCGGATACAGCGTAAAAAAGTGAGATTTTCTATTAAACTTGACTGAGACTCATTTCTTAGAGGTTTTTAGAATTACTAAATACAAATGCGTATTTAAAATAAGAAGTATTGTTAACTTAAACACTATTTTGTGACCACTAAATACGAATCCTTGGTTTAAGTTTCACAATTCTAAATGACCAATACAATATGATAGAGGATATAAATGAATTCGTAATTACTGACCTTAGAAACCTATGATAATGTTATAATAATAATATAATATTACGTGAGTCGTATAAATATTGATGACGCAAAACAACAGGCTTGAAAGCATTAAATAATTTTTTATCGATCATATTCATAATTTGTATGTTTTCATTTTTTTATTGTTTCCCATTATCAATATTGTCTTTTTATAGGTTTCATTTTAGAATTCGTTTTTTCATATGCACGTAAATTGTATTTTTGCGATTTTTATTATTATCGAGTTCCACAAAAATTTATCAAGGCATTATGTAAAAAAACAAGTAAAATAAATAGAAAAAATCGAACAAACTGCACTATGTGTTTGCCGCTCATTTATATTTTCGTTTAAACATTTGTATGTTATATATCGTGAAAATTTTCATTAAATGTACGGTTATGGTTTAATCACGCAAAACTCGATCGAGCTTATTTATACTGGGTTGGCATTATTAATGCGCTGTTATAACTGACGTATTGTTTTCGATTTCAGAGATCCCATTGTATGCGAAAACATGAGAGTATTGTTAGCCCGTCAATTTGTTTTGCGATCCCTCTTATCCATGGCAGTCCCCCTCTCTCGCAATTGCGCCGTCTATTTATGTGCATTGAATTCTCCATAGAGGAATCGTTTAATATTTTTTAACTTGTAAATTAATAATATGCAATTAAAGACACACGACGTGATTTCAATATTTTACCTATAATATTTTGCTTCCTCATAGAGGAAGTTTACTGAGAATCAAAATACACTATTTTTAAAAAATGTCTGTATGGATGTGTTTGTGTGTGTGTGTGTGTATGGGTATGTGTACATATGGATGTGGATCAACTGTGAAAATTAATGTTTCGACGCTCAGTTTTTTTGTTTTTCTTTAAGGGCAGCGGATCAAAATATAAAATTTTGTATGCTTTATTTTTTGCGACTCGATTTTTTTTATAACAATCTTTCAATTTTTGGATCTCTAGTTTATATTTTCGAATTTTTTGGCATAGTAAGCAATATTATGATCAATTTAGTGCAAATGCATTAATCAGAGCATAAAATTATCTATCTTTTACAACCGAAAATTGTGGATAGGCTCTTTCCCTTCGTTTGTTATACACGAAAAAAGTCATGTTCAGTTTAAACGGTTATATCTCGGAAATGTATGATGGCAAATCGTTCACAACATTTTAGATTATTAGGAATTCAGTGTTAACTGTACTAACATCTGATTACAGTTAATTTAAATATTTAAATAATTTTATTAAATTAAGTACAGACAAAAATTGTTGTGATAAGGATTATTACCTATCGTTCTGTAATTTTATTAAGAAATTATCTTTTGTTAACCCATCAATGGTAAAAAAGCACACCGTTTTTTGAGGTATTATTTAGAAAGAGATATAGCAATTTAAAATGTATTTATTAGAACGAAGAATTTTATATTAAAACAATTAATTTAGTTTGAGGAAGCAAAGTGCCAATGAATTGGCAGCGGTTTTCATGTTTGTTTAGATCTTTTTACAATCTGTATCGTAAACCAAATCATACCTTTAAAGACTGATATGTATTGTTGTATTGAAGTGTATGTATATTTTACGTCTGCATTCAAAAATTCTGTAATCATCTATCCATCTATATATGCCTATGTAATTCGTGTAATTTTCCTATTATCCACGCATCTCTCTCTCTCTCCCGATGAACGGGTATAGTCAGTCGAGCGACGTGGAGCACCACATATATGTAGACATGTCTGTAGTTTTGCGGCAGAATACCACAGGGATCCACAACACAGCGAGAAGGAGAAAAACACCGAGAGGAAGCGAGAGAGAGATAGAGAAAGAGAGAGAGAGAGAGAGAGAGAGAGAGAGAGAGAGAGAGGAGAAATGACAAGACGGAGATGGAAGTATATATCGGACACAGCGCGGCTGTAGCGTGAGAGTGCATACACTGAATATATCGTTCACCGTCATACTCGACTATATACATGTATAATGTATACATATACATATATATATATACATGTGATGAGCATGCATATACATAGGCATGAGAGGGTCTATATATACAAGAAGCTGAGAAGCAAGCGCAGTTCCACGTAACAAGGCGATTGTGCTATGCTTCTGTATATATGCGTGTATCTGCATTACAAGTAACGTCTCATCGATGCTTTTTGCTTGTGTCAGTCTATTTGCTTCTGTATTGTGTACATGTGTACACATGAATCTCCATCTATTTCTTCTTTTCTCTTGCAAGTTATATTTGCGATGGTCGATGTAACATCACATTGTATATTTCTGAATCTGATTCATATGAATTCTTATAAATTGAGGCATAAATCTTTAACGATTAATAATAATTGCGGACTAATTTTCGTTTTAACCTTTGAAGTGTGAACATTTGAACAACCAACAAAGTACAGTCGGTAGAGTGGTTGGAGTGATCAAATCGTATACAGAATTTAGTTTTGAGTGATTCATATGTAAAATTTTCCGTATAATCTGAATTGCTCATACATAGTACTTAAAAGTTGTGCTTAAAAAGTTATAAACAAATTAAGACAAGAAAATGACATGTTTTTCAGTTTTCTTGGAATAACTTTGTTGGATGAAGTTGGAGAGAAAAAAGTGAAATATATAAGTGATTCCTTATTCCTGGCACAGACCAGAGGGAGGATTACAAATCAACGGCTTTTCGCAGCTTTTAATTTCTCGAAATCTCGATTATAACTATCGAAAGTTCTTGGATAACCATTAATTTGATCCTTGACAGGCTTTTGTACCACGAGCAGATCCTGAGATAATCAGTTTCAACGTTGACGATTGCTTATGTTAAGTATTCGCTCTTTTGGCCGAATTCACAAACGTATGTTAGTTAAGCTTGTTGTAAGTAGAATTTATGTGGTATTTTTCATAACTTTTGTTCAATAATATGATGACTTAAAATATGCTCGATAGATTTAAGAGCATGCAGAGCTATACCAACTAAACCCGCGGGAGCGAGGAGAACGGGCAGCGGTCGGCCATGGCGGCGGTGCTTAGCCGCACACGGCTTTTATTAACTTGACGACTTCACAATCGCGCTCGACTTTGAAACTTATTATCGCAAGATGTATTTATCGTACAAAGGTATGTCAAGGCACAAATTAAAGGTTTTTCCAAGAAATTTCTATATTTATAATCGCGATTTCAAGAAATAAAAAAATTACGAAAATGGAACCATTTTTTTGCAATTTTAAATATTTAGTTTTGTTTTATTGCATATAATAAATAGACATTTTAACTATTCTTCAAAGCTTTGTCGTTGTTTAGCACTCATTCCTTTGATCTGTACCATAGCGAAAGGATAAGCGTCTAATATTTACATAACTTTTGAAATATTGTATGGGCAATAATCGGGTCACGAGCCCTTTTTCTTCTATATGTGAAACGATGTTTGTCCCAGAATTATATTATTTTCGTAATTATTGTTTTAAAATTATAAAATTATCTTTAAAGTCAATTTGCGAGTAAACTATTGAACTAAACATGAGTACGCAAATATCTCTTTATTAGAGAATTTAATAAGGAATAAAATTACCATACTTTCTGAAAGGTGCAAAAATGCAATAATTCAAAAGATTGTAAAGCTTAATTCACCCACTGAATACTTAGTAGCTGTTTGAAGAATTAGAGTTAGTACGTACTAAGCCAAAACTGACTTTTAGAAGGCTTAAAATCAAATTTTCAACTTAAAGTATACTTCTTCCTTGACTAATTTTAAGTGCGATGTTTATTAGAAAAGTTAAAAAAAAGTTCAATTTGTAAGATAAAAAGTACACTTTATTAAAATGAGTATCTTTTATAACAACTAACAAGAAACAGATTTTAAAGATTTCCTGAAAACTTTAAGTAACAAGGTAAAAAATTTTATTTCTAAGCATACAAGTCCATGTCATCTGAGAGATTACTCCCTCTTATACTTTAAACAGCCAGCAAGTATTTGCTGAGTGAATTTTCCTTTACAACCTCTCAAATTATAGTCAATTTCAATATAACAGTTGTACACTATATTAATAATTTTCACTTTTTTAGTATTTTATTCACAAGTTCTGTATTAGGTAGAACAATTTACTCCCATGTATGCTTTACCGCGGATCTACGATTCGTAACATAATCCTACTTACGTAACACTTTTTACTAATCATAAATTTAAGCGATTGCCCATAAACACTATAAAATTTGTAAACATTAGAATCTAGTGAACATTAAAATAATATTATAACTTAATTTCAAAAGAATTGCGTTCTTAATAAAAATAATACGTTTAGACACACCTGTAGTATGTGTGAACATATGTTTGAGTTTTTATATATTTGTGTATGCATGTAAGAATTTGTATGTGAGTTGGTGTATGTGTGCATGCGTGCATTCGTACATGCATGTATCTGTATGTATGTGTAAGTATTTGCGTGCGTGTAAATTCGTGTGTGTAATCTTGTGTACATATGTATGCACGTGTGTGTGAGAGATTGTACGTGCAAGTTTGTATATGTATATGAGTGTATATGTATGTGTATGTATACGTGTGTGCATGTGTGTTCGCCCTTGTATGTAACTATTTGTGAAGCTGTGAGCGCGCTCGTACATTTTTCTCCCCGTCGCGCCAGACATCCACCTTGTTTAGCGCTCAACCGTATCTCCATCGCCATCTTTTTTTCTTTGTTCACCTGCCTGTAATGATCCCCCGTTAAACCAATGTGCATGTCGCTGGTCGCGCGTCACACATCCAAAAGACTAATCGCGCGTGGCACAACAAATTGGAGATTAAAGGCGCGCGCGTTCGCGCTGATTGGATGAACAGGTATACGTGTGCATAGTCGCGCGCGAGCGTGCGGAACGCGGGGATACACGTGTATACAGCGTGTGTATGGAGAATGTGTCTGCATGCCGGCGAAGTGCACCTTTGGTCGTCGGCTCGAGTTTACGTACGCGTGAAGCGTGCAGGATGAGAGGCTGGAGTATCGCAGCGGTCTTGGGACTTGATGGCTGTAAAGTCGAGGGGAGGTGCGACGAGATGGATGCAGGTGTGGGTGGCTGGACTCTGGTGGGATGTTGCGCAGGATTGTGTAGGGTTAATTTTTGGTTTAAGATGTTTAATTAAGGGGACACACCATCTTTAAAATGTGAAACAAAAAAATTGATTAGGAATTTTTATTTTGATATTTATTTTAATAAGGTTTTTTTTCTTATGAAAGTATACATAAAAACCTACCAATTTGTATATTTTTTACCTTCGTTGGACCTTCTATGCCTCCATGGCAAACCAGACTGTCTACGAAGACTTTAAGCACTGTCCGTAAGATTCCAAGTCTACGCATGGATGGATTGGGCTCAAAATTTATGGAGATACTCATTATAGTAGTACTTTTAGTATGAACGTAGGGATTTTGATTTGAACGAGTAGAAATTTTTTTACATCTATAAAAGTAATAAAATTATTAAAAAATAAGTGTTATATTGACAATGTTCATATAAAAAATACTTCTACTCGCTCAAATCAAAATCCCTACGTTCATACTAAAAATACTACTATAATGAGTATCTCCATAAATTTTTAGCCCAATCCATCCATGCGTAGACTTGGAATCTTACGGACAGTGCTTAAAGTCTTCGTAAACAGTCTGGTTTGCCATGGAGGCACAGAAGGTCCAACGAAGGTAAAAAATATACAAATTGGTAGGTTTTTATGTATACTTTCAGAAGAAAAAAAACCTTATTAAAATAAATATCAAAATAACATTTTTTACTATAATTTAATTTCACATAATGATATGAATGTCAATATATTACGAGAATGAATTTGCATTATATTGAAGTAGTAAATATTTAAATTGTGTTTGTTTGAAACTGTTAATGAAATAAGTTATTCGCATTACTATTTTTTGTTTTATTTTTAATGGGGCTCCGCGTGTCTCAACTGGATACGACATAAATGGCTGAAATGCGCTTTTTCCAAGGACGCGGGTTCGAATCCTCGTTGGGTCGATTTTTTCGGTGACAACTTTGTAACTTATAATTCCGGACTAATCGCTAATGGAGATCGAGAATGATCCAGATACTTTGAGAAGATGGTAGCCCTAAAAATAGGCAAAGTTAAAAATATGAATGTAACAAAAATGTACTTATCCCACGTATAAATAAATAAATAAATTAAATAATTAATTGTTCCTATGGAGTTTGATTCGTTTTCTTTTTGTTTTATTCATTCGTATGATCGTTAATTCGTCAGTTTTTTCTTGGAATATTAAAATTTAAAAAAATATAATATTATAGATAAGATATTGAAATTTGAATGCAGTAAAATATTACGTAGATCTTATAACTATATGTTTTAAATACATCAATTAAATTGAATAAAAATCTGCATTTTGCAATAGTAAGACCTATACAGTTGAGTTGTATCATATGCTGTTATTATCTTTTTCATAGAAAAAGCTTTCTAAGAACTTCTTTATTTTTAAAATTAATCAATAAAATGCATTAAATATAAAAGTAGAGGTATACATTAAAGTTTGAACATTTTTCTCTTCAGCGAAGTATAAATTCCTTTTCTTTTACTTTGAACAATTTTTACGATCATTCATTAGTGACTTATTAAATTAATAAACTAGATGAAAAGAATTTTCTGCAAGATGTAAAGAGATTGTATCTCGTAATTAGTGTCACTGCTTTACTCCTTTTAAATTAAATTCAAAAAGATTTATGAAAAGTTGAAAAACATATTTCTTGGATTTACAGTATGTATTTTATGAGACTACTTTTCTACGTACTCTATTAAATAGGAATGAGTCAATAACGTATTTGAAAATTTTATAATTTCAATTATAATATAAAAAGTCTCTTATGCAAATATATAATATGTTTTTAATGTACTGTTATAGTATGCTGACGCGACTAAAATGTTTTGATATAAAATATTCTTTTGTGTATTTAACCTTATAAATTCTCTAAAAATGGACATTAATTTTTAGTTACTATTACTTATAGTAGAAACAACTAAAATAATTGTCTTTAAAAATTACTTTTTCTATCGTAACTCCAGTGATATTCAGCAATCAAATCGTGACAAATAAAACACCACCATCGCCAAATCGTAATTAATTCAACCGTTCTTCATTCCACGAAAGATTCACGCATAGCCTTCTATTTTCTCTCACCGGGGAGACACTTTGCCAATAAAGGTTCAACGGCGAAAGAGAAAGAACGCTCGCGAACCGGAAAACTGATTGGCGCGAATTCGAAATTATCGCGCACCGACGCGAATTCGTGCCTCCGCTTCCCAGAAGAAAAATGCCGCTGAATTACAATCTGATATTACGTCCCACGCTAGCCCGCAGAGACAGATTGCAATAATGTAATTGTAACGCCGGGGAGTAACGACCCACGCGCCCGTAGAGCCAAGGCTCAACAAGTTCTCATAAATCATTCTTTCTCCCGCGAGCCCGCAAAATCTCATACATTCATAGTGCGCGCGCGCGCGCGAGTGGGAAAAGCGGATCAAAAGAAATTAAGAGGAGAAAGAACGCGAGCAAAGGAGAGAGAGAGAGAGAGAGAGAGAGAGAGATAAGGAGCGCTACAAAGGAAAAGGAGGTCACAATAAAAGGGAATGATTAGAGGCGGAATAAGGAAATTACGAGAGTGTACGAAGATGAGAAATCTGCCGCGGAGCGGGAGAGTATACCGAGAGCGAGAGAGACGGCCGAGTTGGGTGAGATTACAGGCGGAGGGAGCGAGAGAGGCAACAATCGATAGATGGGCGGTGGCGGCCCTTCTTCACCTGTCAGCGCCTCGCTATCCGCGAGAGAGATAAGCATCGGCTCGAAGCCTCCGAGACTCTTCTTCATGCGCCGAGAGACGACATCTCGTTATCGTCGGCTTCTTTTTTTTGGGACGCTGACTCTTTTTTAAGGTGGCTTTTCGAGTAGCTGTAGCCGAGGTATCGAGACGTGTTATAGGATGTGAAGTTTTTGACTGATGACGAGGTTAGAGTGGCTTCTTTTTATACGAGATGAGGGTGGGATTTTTTAAGCAATATTTTTTTACATCTGGGGTTTGACGCTGGAATAATAAGAAGGTTATACTATACCGTGATACAGGAACGTGAAAAAAAGGGTGTTGTTTTAAAAAGGGTTTAGATAGGTATTCTAGTTGCAACTAATGTTCTTTATGAAACTGCTGATGAGGCATTTTCTTTCAAAAGGAAATTTTATATACAATAAAATACTTGTAAAATCTTTATTTTAGAGATAGGTGATATATATGTAACTATGTGATATGTGTCGTTGTTTATTGGCTATACTGTGAGGTTAAGAATTCTTTAAATTTGGTGCATAACTATTCGAGATATATACTATGGTTCATTATTTTGAAAAATTTTGTTCAACAAAAACTAAACAGCTTATGTAACTAAAGGTTGAATATTTGGATACACATCACCCAAACAATGATAGTATGATCTATATATATATGTTTAATTGCATATACGGGCATTACTATCCTTACCTAGGTAGTGGCTTACAAGCTCGATATCTGCTACCAAAACATCCGAAAAGACATTTTTTTTAAATATCCCCAAAAAATTCGGACTAACTTGATTTCGAACCCACGCCTCTGGAGCGGCCCCTGTGTTAAAAGGCAAAAGTCTTATCATTTGATCGCTCAAGTGGTAAGACTTTTGCCTTTTAACACAAGCCATCAACCGCCCTATATTACAAAAATTTTTTCAGAACTTCAGCCAGTTATGAATTACAGAGGGTAAACAATCATCGTTCTCTACACAAGATTTTTAAGCAGTAAAACTGATAAAAACTAAGCATTTTTCTACAGAGCATCTGATGAGAAAATAAGTATTATTACTGTCAATCTTAAAATCTGTTAAGTACTGCAGTATTCTTTCTACCACGGCAATAGCTCATTTTATATTGAAAAATGGATGAAATTCTACATAAATACAATATTTTCATAAACTGCATTTCTAAACATTTTAACTATACCCAGCACAATGGTTTCTAAAATAGCCTTCGAAGCGATAGTAATCCCTTGATTTTATTTTAGTGTCTGAAAAGCCATTGAACCCATCGTCTCGCGCCCTTTTTCCCTTTTACGACGACGGGGTGACGTGGACGCGACCGCTCGCGCGTCATTGGACCCTCGCCTCTTTTCTATGTGCGCGCCTGTGTATGTGTGTGTCTGGCAGGTGTGCATGCTTAAACTTTTTGAAAGCGAGTTGAGTGGCTCTCGCCGTTCATGTAAAATTGCCTTGGCTCGTTTTCTGAGTAGTAGCGAAATTTCGGACACGGAAACTGAATGATGGACTGAGAGCACTCAGGGAATTTATAATGGGGAAGTAACGTTTACTTGCATTGAAGCACATTCTCTTAATTTAAAATACTGGTATTTTACTATTTCTTAGCGATAAGTATACTTATTATTATGGAAAGAGTATACTTAAAACGAGAGTGCGTATGCTGTGTGAATTGGATTTTGATCAAGTTTTAGGTGGTTTCTGGTAGCAAAAAGTGAAGCCTAGTACCCGTAATATGTTTCAATGAGCACGTATTCTCGAGTTAAGAACTATTTTGTAAGGAATATGTGTTATTATTTTATAATATGGTACATCTACTTCTGACCATAAGTTTGCAAGTTTTTATGTTAGAAGAATTGCCCGTAAGATAATAAAAGTCGGCGGAAAAAACTTTAATTAAGGCTCTATTATGTATAAATTGAAGATGGTGACTAAAATTGCATGAATATTCCAGAAAATTTTTACTTTATTAATTTGTCATGCATCTTCAGTTACCGACCACCACTGCTGGTCACCATATTTAAATGTCTAAAACTTTTAATCAAATTAATATTATACGATGCTATGCGAAATAGTGTTTAAATTGAATCTCTTTCGAGCCTTTTTTTATTATCTTTTTGGTAATTTTTCTATAATAAAATACTTGAAGAGTTATGGTCAGAACAATGTACCTCTCTTCATTAAAATAATACATATTTAGAGTAAAATACTTCATATTTCGACAGCAAGGATCCATTGAAACCAAATACGGGGGCAAGGCTTCATTTTTATTTATCAGAAACCATCTCTTAAAGTCTGACTAAAATCCCTTTCCTGCAGGATGTGCAACGTCCTTGTTCGTACAACAAAATTGTAAAATTTTACTTTTTTTTGAAGATCACGATTTATAAAATAAATTTTCTGTGTATATTTCGTAAAAATGTGGGAACTTAATGGTATCTGAAAAAGGATGTTATTCAAAATTCATAAAATTGAAAAGATTACTTTTTTTCATACCCTGGCTTAAAGAGATGTGTTTATTCACCGTGTCCGGGGAATTGAACGTCACACTCGCTTCACTCGGGACGCAAATTACGCAGTCGTCGTTAGTCGGAAATAAAAGAATAGACAAGCATACGCGTCGCAGTTTATAAAAGTGAGGTTATGTGACGTTTTCGACCCTGAAATCGAGGATTAGACACAAACAACCTTCCGCCGGGTATGAGAAAAAATCCTATACTGCACTCGGGAGTAATGAGCTCGCTTCACTAGGGCGGCAACTCAGTCGCGGACGTCAATAGCCTACTCTACTCCCTATGTGCATAATATACTATTATTAATTTACTTGTATATGATAGAGTTAAGTTATAAATTTTTTGAACGATTTTTCTTTTTAAAAATTATGACAAAAATGACTTAATAAAAGGTAATTGTAAATGGATATATGCTTCGAAAATACTTTTTAGATATGCGATACTGAACTTTATTTTTTTTTTATTCAATCACTGTAATCTGAAAAGAATGTTAGACATAACGTAGAGTTATTTTGCATTTATAGATACTGCAAACGTATATAACATAAAGTGAAATATCTCAATCTTCTGAATACCAATCCAGAGACTCCAGTAGTATTTTAATAACTGGTCCAGCTGTTCAGACATTCGAAGTATTAAATTTGATAAAATATTTAATTATTTGAATTAAGACTCTCTTGAATAGCCATTAAATGATGTTATATTAAAATTATAGAAAATGAAACAACGTAGATAAATGAAATCAATTGTAGAAAATAAATCATATTTGGTGATTGAACAAAATGGAAATAGAAAAAAGATGGAAGAATGCAGAGCGAGAAGTTGCGGCTTTGCAAATGTCTATCAAGTGATATCCGAGAGTTTAAACGTCGTTGGAAGCGAAGTGAACTGTCGATAGATCGTATCGGGAAACACTCTGTTTTACATTGTAAATTAATGTGAATTCAACGAGTTACTTCGTTTACTCATTTATACTAGATTGATGGCAAAGTTTGGTAAGAATTTTCATTCAATCAACTGTACGATTTTAATTAAAAATTAAGAAAAATCTTATAGAAATTTTTATAATAATATATTTTATTTA
Source organism: Gastracanthus pulcherrimus (assembly GCA_949152435.1). Taxonomy (NCBI): domain Eukaryota; kingdom Metazoa; phylum Arthropoda; class Insecta; order Hymenoptera; family Pteromalidae; genus Gastracanthus; species Gastracanthus pulcherrimus. The sequence continues at coordinate 199,048,876 of OX424572.1, forward strand.
ATAATATTATATTTGGTAGATGGAAATGGTAGATATATTTTTTATGAAATACTTCAAGTTACGTAGATTTTTATGTGAAAATATTTTAATTTTAGTAAAATACAGTTCAATATTGTATTAAAAACTGAAATAACAATTGCAGTATACAGTGGTTTTAAATTCAATTAATCGAAAACATGATAATAAATTTGCTAAAGTCTGTATAATAAATCTAAATGTATAAAGTAATTGGTAACAAAAATATTAACTATTGCAGCAAAGTAACAAAAAATTAAATATACAATTATTGATTGTGCATAGGTATACGTGTAATATGCCATTATGAATTAAATACAAAATTATTTTAAAACCTAAATAATTATTAAATTAAACCAAACAACTTGATTTCTGCCAATTAAAGTTATTTTTATTCATTCTGGTTTACATATTACACGACCGTTTTGTAATTTAATCGTTATTCATCAGCAGCAGGTTTCAGCCGCTATTATATGCATTATATTACATTGAATGGAGCAAATGAAGAGCGATCATACGGTTTTTTGTCAAAAGATATACAATAGTTTCATCGGAATTTTCGCAAAGAACTTGAGAAAAAGCAAACCGCTCTTTGACGCAATACGCGCGCGAGGTATGAACGTATATAAAAATTCTCAAATAAATCGACCTCTTTCATCCCCGGAAGCCAAACTCTTCAAAGAGGCTTCCGGCACTTTCTATGTAGTACGGCGCGAAGTCCAAAAAAGGCAACCGTTTTATCCTCCATCATTCTCTTCCTATTTCAAGCTACTTTTCCTCTCTATTCTTTTAGCTTGGTAACATTATGAAGATTCATCCATAGTATTCTATTGAAATACGTATTAAAATTATAGTACATGTCGAAAATATTAATTTTCTTATATCTAATTAAATGTTTATAATTTTGTAAACATATTTATGATTGATTGCATTAGTTAATAAATGTTAAAAGAATTGTTGCAGCATTTATACAATTTTCTGAACTATTTCGATATAATATTATAATTATATATTGAGATAAAGATGTATAAAAATGTACATTACACATTAAAAAATTTGACATATCCTTTTAAAATTTACGTTTTACATATTCTCAATTTTAAAAACTCCACTACATCTACTTATATATACTCTTAAAATATTTAATTACTTTTTTGAAATTCCTCCCCTAAGGGGTGAAAGGGGATGAAATGTGTTTTTATGTTTTCTTACTGTATTTCTGCAAGAAAATACGATTTTAAGTTGATTCTTGCGTCAAAATATCAGAAATAGGATTATGTAACAATAAATTTCTGGATTTTTTAAAATTCCACCCCTAAGGGGTGAAAAGGGGTGAAATGTGTTTTTATGGTTTTTTACTGTATTTCTGCAAGAAAATAAGATTTTAAATTGATTCTTGCGGAAAAATGTCAGAAATACGATTATGTAACAACAAATTTCTGGGTTTGCCGAAATTCCAGCCCTAAGGGGTGAAAAAGGGTGAAATGTGTTCTAATATTTTTGTACTATATTTCTTTAATTTATCCAACGAAACAAGATTTTATTGAAGACAAAAGATTAAGTTGATTCATGCGTGAATTCTTTGAAAAAGTATAAATTTCTTCAGGTTAATTTTCAACTAAATACAATTAAGAAGCTACATAAATATTTATAAATCAATCTATATCTTTAAAAGAAGATGTCCGATACACCTACTCACTGGCTCACTCAGTCACTCAATCATCAACGTCCAGACCAAACGACTGGATCTATAGACTTGACATTTTTGTGGTAAATATCTCTTATGGTGTAGGGGTGAGATAATGACGGATTTTACCCCCATCCACCTATAAGGGGGTGAAAAGGAGGTAAATGTGTTTTTACGTTTTTATCGATATCTTCGGAATATCGAAAGATATGAATTCGATTTTTATCCTCAAAGGTTGCCTATGAAACTACCTAAATATCAATTTATAGATTTATGGTTACCCAAAAGGGGTAAAATCCTTTCTTATCTAAACCATAACAAATATATATTTTATTATAGTATAAAATTTCAAGTCTCCCAGTCAAATAATAGATATTATTTACTTGTGAGTTCCACGCACTATTAGCACGGGCGAAGCCGTGACGGGGGATGCTAGTACACCATAAATAAATAAGTGCATATGCGATATTATTGTTAATCAGTATAATATATATTATTGTTAATAATTAAATATATCAATCTACTTATGTATTTATTTATATTTTTATTTATAACTAGTATACTTTAATCTTGATAAACGAATGTTTTTTCATTTGTTTGATTTATTTCCTTTGTAATAAGTTTTTTTATTTACCATCCCATTCAATAATCATAAATAAATAAATAAATGTATATATTATTAATTATTTGAATTACTCAATGAATTTTGTTAATTAATATATTAACTTATTCATTTATTTATTCATATATTTTACGTATTTATTAACTTTAATGAACTAAATAATTTAATACTACTGTATTTCTTTTCCTATTATTGTAATAAAATTTTCGAAACAGAGTACATGGAGTTCCACTACTGAAAAAATGAACAATTTTACTTTAACGCAGATAATGAATTAACACTTTTCAGTTTTAACCTCCATCTAATATTTATAAACATTTTCAAGATCTAAAAGCAAAGAATTTAAAAACCCTTCTACCTCACTGTCACAGTATCGAAACCTCCAAGCTCATCTCCATTTTTCTTTCTCCGCATTCAGCAAAGACAAAATTTACAGACCATCCAGAGGAACTCGTTCATATCCTGCCCGCGTGCACTTCTTCAACTACGCTCCTCGCATGTTTACGCTCGCACATTCACGTACGACTCACTGCGTCACAGAAGGATCTCCCTCTCATCTCTTTATTTCATCTCGCCATCATCTCGCGCCTCCTCAACGTACTTTTCTGCCTCTTATTCCCTCCCCCTCTCCTTTATCCGTGTGTAACTGCCCGAGAAATATTGTTTGGCAAGCGCGCAAGAAGCGATATCCGGCGACGATTTGGCGAAGGCCAGCCAGCTCTGCAGACAGAGACGAGCGGATGCACAAAAGAATAAGAATACAGAGACAGAGAGAGAGAGAGAGAGAGAGAGAGAGAGAGAGAGAGAGAAGAGAGAGAGAGAGAGAGTCGAACGGCCGATGATCCACGGGAATTCCGCGAGCTGCGAGCGCCTCCCATTGAAATCCATTCGTTTCCCGAATCTCCCGAGCGCTCGCACGCGATTTCCTTCTCCTCCTGGCAAGCGATGCGTATATATATATATATATATATATATATATATATATAATGCGCGGCGCGTATATATATATACAGAGAGACAGTTCGCGAAGCCAAACCTCAAAGGAGACATTCCGCGAGATTCCGAATTAATTTCTCGACTGCTACGACGAGCGAGATGTAGTCGCGAGGATCCGAGGAGCCTCGCGTTCGCCTGGGATTTGCTCTTTGATGAGTTGCCGCTGCAGGGGGCTGCGCGCTCGGTGGAACACGTGTTTGCACGAGATCATTGTTAGGTAGCTTCGACGACGGCGTGTCTACGTTTGTTCGAGGTGATTCGGAATCGCTTATCGAGAGAGAGAGAGAGAGAGATGAGACGCCGTTGACTCGTTTTTTTTTTGACGTGGATTGGTGGAGTGGCTCTTGTGTTTGCACTGGATAGATGGCTCGGGTGTATTCGGTGAGGTGGGAGATAATGCGGTGTGGGATTCGAGGGTCAACTGATGTGGAAGATGGAGTATGGATATTTTTGTGAGATGAAATATAGTAGAATGTTGAAGAAACAGTATTATGGCGCTGTGTTGTTAATTAACCGACTTTTTCTGGTAATATTGTTGCTTTATAGTTTGCGATATCAATTTTAAGTAAATAATGTACATTTATAGGACGTAAGTAAATTCGTTTTGTACACTGTCCATTTTTTCAATGTGTTATATGGATACAAGTTAGATTATGATAAAATGATTCACTGCTTTATTCGACTAAATGTACGAAAAAAGCACAAAAGTCAAACATACGTAACAAGAGTTCTCAGAATGAACAAGCCTTATTAAAGATAGTTTACTATTGACTGTCAGAACTTCTTCTCTATATTTGTTCATTGTTCTTTTTATTCGTGCACAAACTCCTTGTACTCTGAACGTTCTTTACCTAACATAACTTGTGTAGATATTACACCTAGGAAAATTGTAATCGCCATTAAAGAATTTATGTCTGTTGAGTGTATATTAGGGTGTTCAAAATTCCCAAAAGTTTTCAAATATCAAAAGTAAGCCTCTAAAAAGTTTTATCGTTACCATTTAAAGGTGGTTACCTCGAATTCAAGGGTTTTTAAAGAGCATTTACTCAATTTCCTCCGTAAAATCGCGAATAAAATAACTGAAACTTAATTATTCTGAAATTTTGTTCTAAATAGTATCAACAGAAAAATTGGTACACCATAGGATATCAAAATATGGTAGTTATAGCAGTATCTGCAATGAATCGCTTTACTAACATTTAAAATGGGATCTCTTATAGTTTGATGAAATTCATTTCAGGTAATATACATCATAGGTACTTGTACGTTATTTTTCGTGAAAGCTGATATAAAGACCTTTAATTTGCGTTGTCGCAGTAATTCTAAGGACATTTAGATCAGAAGTTATGCTCAATTGAGTTTTATAAGAAGAATTAGGTGGTAAATAGCAGACTGCAAATACAAGCCGAACTTTCTTCAATATTTTGCAATCTCCCATTTACCACTTAATTTCTTTTATAAATGTCAATTAAGCCTAATTTTTGACCAGAAAGTCCTTAGAAGTCTCCAATGTCGCGAATATGTACCATGCAATATCACATTTTTAATACTATTCTTTGGTTCTAGTTCACGCCAGTCTTGTCCAGATATATTTTAAAGAAAACTTTAGTTGTTTAGTATTTACAAATAAGACTAGCTCATATTATTTTTTCATCGTGACATACATAGCAATACATATTCAATATTACACGAATCAACAAATAATAAATAGAATTTTTTTGTATCTCGAAATATATACAAATAAATACCAAAAAGATTTTTTACTCTAAAAGTTAAAGTACTGTTCCGAAAAATTGTAAAAAAATGTATTTTTACGTGTTTAAGCCACAATTTAGCATTAATTATAAACAATAATACGAATACAACATTAGTAACAATAATCACAACTCAAATAATAACGTTCTCAAAATTATCGGCAATTCGGCAATCCCCAACTATCGTAAAACATTCTCATTACATCTCTTATTCCCTTGCTTTTCCACTAAACACGTCGATAAAACGTGCGCAATGGCTCCTCCCCTCTGCAAAAGAAACAAAACGACTAAGCGAAAAAAATCCCGTTCCCACCGCGCGGGCGGCAGAGAGAAAAAAAATCAATTACACGCAATGACCAGCCGCATAAGCAGTTTTCCGGAGGGGAGGGTCGCGCGGCAGAGAAAACGAAAACGTAACTGGAAATTTCCGCGCGGTAAGCAGTACGGTAACTGCGCCACTGCGCCGGAGCGCAATTGCAAAGCGACCCTAAAACGGATGCCGAGCGAGCGCGCGCGGATTTCCCTCTCCTCCTTCTCTTTTTTCGGAGCGCTCGCCTCCCAGGGATGATGAGAAAGCGCCTTCTTTCTCATATTCCTCGTTTCGTTTTCTCTCTCCCTCTCTCTCTCTCTCTCTCAGCTTTATTCGCGCGCGCTTTCGCTCTCTTTTCCTCTCCTCTTTTTATACGCTTACATCCTCGCTATCTCTCTCTCTGTCTTTCTCCCCTTTTCCGTCCTCCGCAGTGCCTTACAACTGCGCTCTCTTCCTTTTTTTCGTCGTTCTCGCTCTATCTCTCGCCCTCTTTTATACTCTCTATCTCGCTCTGATTTGCTTCTTTCTTTATTTATTTTCAGACTTTCTTTCGATCTCTTGTCTTTCCTTCTCACTCTTTTTTTCAAATTCCTTTTTATAGAACCTCGCTTCTTTCTTTACGTTTAAGATTTCTCTGTATGTTCCTGTTACTTTTGAGCTTTTTTTCTTAACCCCACGCCCTCTCTCTCTCTTCTCTCTCTCTATATCTCTTTCACTCTCTCTCTCTCTCTTTTCTCTCTCTCTCTCTCTCTCTTCTCTCTCTCTCTCTTCTCTCTCTCTCTTTTAGTGTTAGTTAGGTGTGAATGTATTTATTAGCGTGATTGTTAAAGTGTCATGAATGAGTGTGTTTTAAATTTAGACGTGATAGTATACGCAAAAATTTTAGCAAAGTATGTGTATGTATTCTTTTATATTTATATGTTATCTCTATTGTATTTATTTTTTATTCTATGTATTATTTTTTGACGAAGCGTTTTCTGTGATATCTGACTGTGACTAGTTCATTACATTTAAATTTTATAAACTGACGAACTGATAAAGTGAATTATTATTTTAATAAGAAATGCAATAAGTGAAAGTTAAGATAACAATTATATTAAATCGACTGATATTTTTAATTATAACTACATGTACATGAAATTGTAAGATTTTGTCTTTTGATGAATAAAAAGTATATCTATCTATCTATCTATCTCTATCTCTCTCTCTCTCTCTCTCTCTCTCTCTTTCTCTCTCTCTCTTCTCTCTCACTATCTCTCTCTCACTCTCTCTCTATCTCTCTCTCACTCTCTCTCTCTATCTATTTCTCACTCTCACTCTCTCTCTCTTTCTCTCTCTCTCTCTTTCTTAGCAGCACAGATTTTTTCATAATTTCTCACCCCATCTCTCCGTTCCTCCACAGTGGATATAGCGCCATTGCGCCAGCGTAGGAGGTTCAAGAGCCGATTATATTCTGCAGGTCATACTACTCTCATTCGCTTTAACTTTTTTAGTCCCGCAACTCGCTGTGCAAAGGGGACGAGAGAAGGAGAGGGCAAGTTCAATTTCTCTCTATCTCTTTTCTTCCACGACCGCAATAGCTCATCAGCCGTAAATACCGACGTACACTCGATAAACCCGCAAACCACTTGGACTGTTTATACAAGGCAGAATTTCGCTTTTCGACTGCCGGTATTTTTCTCGTCCACGTGCCCCCGCTTTTTTTCGGGGCTCTGGATGTTACTTTTTCGGCTTATGGACGAGCACCTTTCCTCTCTTTCTAGGTTTGACTTTTTGCTTCCTTTTTTGCGTGGTGCTGCTTCTGCTTTTGCCCTTATGTTCTTTGAAAATATGAAAAGTATACGGGTGGATAGGCTATTTTAAGCCTCGTTGAGGTTTGAGATCTTTTTATGGGTGAAATGAGTTCTCGATGTTAATCGCGGCGTTGAAGCGAAGGGCGAAGTTTTAATGCCGAGATGATGAGAGAGTTGGAAATGCAGAGGATACAATTAAGATGAATAGGAACATTTTTAGGTGAATAGGTCAGATGACTTTATAATCTACTTTTTAAAAGGTGTTTAGAAGAGTGTTAATGTTCTTAAAAATGTATTTCAAATTTTTTCGTTTCAACTTAATGTTAATCATATTAGTTACTGAATTAACTTATTTATTATTGATAATTCAAAGTAAACAATTCTTGTTAATTTACTTGTATAATGAACTTTTGAACAAAACTAAATTAAATTTGATGAAATAATAACATGCGATCTATATCTACATGGAATCAGTAGTAAGGGCCAAGTTTGTTCAGGCGTGCACATACGTACATGTACATTATACATACTTCGTGAACTTAACAAATAGATTTATCGTTCTTAAATTTTATATGATTATAGTTTAAATATATCCTTTACCTTATAATATTTATTTTATACAGATTTACTAATAATATTGTTATGTATGCAATGCGAGCACGCAGATGTTCGAATGTACGTAAAGTTGCAGCAATACTCAGTCGACATATCAGCAGCTCAGTCAACGAGCAAGGTTGTGCCCTGCTCGTGCATATTGTCATTTCGTTAATAAAAATCATTTACGTTAGTTCTTTTGTAAAAGTATATGTTTGATTACTTCCTAAGCCCCGAATCCGTCTGTAACAATTTTGGGGGCTCATCCAGGATTCGAAAACACGAATTAGATACGACCAGTTGGATAAGACATAACGAGTGAATTTGATATCACAAATCGGACATAGCCAGAAAAATGCTGTGCCGTAGGCGGAGACATGACAATTTAAGAATAAAATGGCGAAAAACGAGAACAGCAGTTCTTTCCAACGCTTCAGTTACGCACAATAGATGAAAAAGTAATTCACGATTTGTATCAAGATAATCATCATTATTATATTGTATATAATGGTACAAGTAAAGATGTAGAAGCTAATGTGTGCATAAACATATGATATATCAAATATGTCTAAGATTTGATTTGAGGAAAACAAGGGAATACAAGCAGCGAATGACATAGTTTCTAACACTTGTCTAGTTTCTAACAATGACATAGTTTCTAACACTTGTCTTAAATGAACCATTAATGCTCTTGAATTAAACGCAAAGTTAAGTCCAGTTTTAATTAGGTTGGATCTGTTTAGATCGAATGAGGAATAGCACAAAGTCTGAAACCGTATCAAAATACATAGGCAATGCAGACAGTAAACTCATACTACTCAACTACTCAACTATATGGGTAGATAAGAATTTACAACCGGAAAATATGCCGTTAATGAGGTTGATTAGTTACAGATACAAAAGATCCGGAGAAATTCTTACAATTTTTTGAACCATGATTTTCCCGTGGACTTGGAGATAAATGCCTGAGCAGGAATTCGAAATGTGCTTCATGGCATGCACATTTCCCCCTCTAGTCCGAAGGTTCAAGAAAAGTCAAGAGTCAAAAGGCGGGTTCTAAACTTTTCCAGGATGGTTTGAAGATAATGAGCAACCCGCTTGATGTCGTGATTATTGATTTATTTAAATTTCCGAGACAGGCCCTCCATTCAATTCCTGGAGAGATGATTTTAACATGATGTGACTTGTAGTCATCATTAGAAGAGGAAAGAATATCAGCCCATTTAGAAGTTTTGATTGTCGGGACGTCAATCTGAAGAGGAAGGGGAAAATGTGACAACATGAACACATGTAAATTGCCCACAATTGGACGACAATTTTTTGAAGAAACGAGTAATATTATGTACGCAATTCGTACACAGATGTTCATGTTAATAGCTAAAATTGTTTTGTAAATAGTTAGACTTTGTTTGACAATTAACGAGAAATGTTGGGCCGTTCTAGAATATTCTGTCAATTCATTACTTGGTAAACCCCGACCTCGTTTCTAACAAAATCATTTTAGAGTAATATACTAGAGGAAGAAGTAATTGAAGCAATCTTTATAAACTGGATATTTTCCGAGCATTAGAGCAACAAAAAAGATTACTGTATTATGGAGATAGTTGACACTACAATTAGATTTGTTACTAGTGAAATAACATATTATAATAAGAATACTACCTAAAAATTAAATTATACTTTTGACTATTCCACAATAATCTATTATCTCAATTAATAAAGGAGATGCGGTTTGTGCCATATTTTTTTAAAAATATTTTATCGCCGAATACAAGAGTCTATAGACTAATATATATATATATATATATATATATATATATATATATATATATATATATATATATATATATATGAAGTATACTTCTCAAACTAACCTTTCATATATTTTTGAAGCTAAGCTCACACATACAAAGCCTTCCAAATCTATCCTCTTATTCTCCTCTACTTCTCTTAATCAGTCAACGAAAAACTACCTGAAACCTCAAACGCCATCGTCCCCTTCAACGAAATCAAAACAGCCGCCGCCAAAACCGCAGAAAGCAAAAGTAGCCAGCGATCAGCTCGCGGCCGTAAATTCAATTACGCAAGAAGCACCTCTTTCTGCCCGGATCGCATGCAAAAATCCGCATCAGTCGAGAACACGCTCCTCCACCGACACGTACGTACGTACCTACGTTAGGTATACACGTATAGTGTAGACGCAGGGCAGGCTGGCGTTCCATTAGTTGATTACCGAACGTCAGCTCGGCCTCTACCTAATCAAGGATGCCCCTCTCGCTCTCCTGCGAACTCAAGCTCCACGTGTGCTCAGCGGCGCATACACATCCTGTTCGGAAGGGGGTGAGAGAGAGAGAGAGAGAGAGAGAGAAAGCCTTTGCCTACGGCGGTATCAGCTGCATAACAAATACAGGAGGCTCGCGAGCTTTAATAAAGCCGAACGAAGCAGGGCGACGATGACGATGAAGCTAGTGGACAAGATATGTCGATGTATTAGGGAGTAGTTGCACTAATATCGTAGAACAAAGTGAATTTTGTTTGTAGATGCATAAAACTGTAAATTATGATATAACATGTGATAAAACATGTATTAGATAATCAGTCAGAAATCTTTATAATTAGTTTTAGTCTAACTTTTGGCATTCTACTGTCTAAAATTTGGCTTAATGATGAAGAACGCTCTTACATCAGCTTAATTACGTGATTGATATATCTGTAAATAATGCATCTGTAAAATGTGATTTAATTATAATCAACTCTAATAACGTAGTTCCAAGAAAGCACCAAAATTTGATCCTTTTTGTTTATTTTAGTGATTTACTCTGATCTGTGTAGCAAATATTACATGCTTTCAATCATTGCGAAGAAACCTTCGTTAAACCCTAAAAAAGATTCTTTTCTTTAAAATAAATCATTCTGAAAATTGTATACTACAAATACTTGGAACAATATCTGTAATTGAACCATTGTAAAACCTCAAAATCTTGATCCTACGCGAGACAATATATTTATACTATAGTCAACACTATATTTATAAGAAAATATAAAGAGTTACATACGAAAATGTATCACTCATTCATTCTTCTAACAATCTAGCCAACGCATAGTCAAAATCTAAAAAACATTTTGAAAAAATTGATCATCACGACTACCCCCTAAAGAGGATGGATGCGACGACACGGGCCGACCTAATTATTCATTTTAACGCCGCGCCGCGAGACGCGGATAATACATCTCTGGGATGTTTCTGGGAACGCCTGGCAGGAATTGGGCTCGGTGCGAGGCTTGTTTCCGGGAATTGATTATTATTTAGATGCTGCTCGCGGCTCGGGTTTCTGCCTTAAAATTACACTCGGGGATGCATCGATGCAGGTGTAGGCAGTGTTGTACGCGCGGAGGATTCGGAAGGGAGAGACGGCTTTGGTTCATTTGCATGTGGGTGCCGATTGAGTGCGACGTGCAGCGTAGCTGTGTGTGCAGCCGCGTGACGCTTACGTGCGATAGTGAAGCTATAATGGGAAATAGCAGTGAGAAGTTGTTGCCTACTGTAAGAGATATGATAATTACAAAACTATGGAATTCTGAATGAATGTGTTGTTATGTATTACTTGTTGATACATTGTTCGGATCGATTGACTGATTAAGACAAAAGAGTTTGTGGTTTATTTCTTTAGAAAGTGTCACATTGGGAAAAAAGTTTTGAAGGAATATGTGAATGTTCGTGTTAATAAGTTTATAGTATAGGTGGATTTGCGTGTGTGTGTGTGTGTGTATATATATTGTTATTGTTATTCTTTTATTCCAGGTCGATGTTCAAGTTATATGCACGTGAGTTCAAATTGTGTACATGTGTATGTGTACTAGCGTTCGTTACTATGTATTTGCGTATTGATAGATATTTATTGTGTTAATGCGTGAATATCTAAGTTAGTATAATGTTGGTATATAACATTGAAACCAAGCAAGTTGTTGTTCTGGGAATGCGATAGAAGTGTTGATTTGTACTTATATGCGTCTTTTTGTCTGTGTGTTAGTTTCCATACATATTAATTAATATATGTTAGCTCGTATGTTAATTTATATATGTGTATTTTAATAAGTGTTCGTGCGCGTATAAGTGTGCTGATTTGTGCATATCTGTTTATGGGTATCTATATTAAGATTTATTAATACATATATTATGTATACATGGACAGGAAGTTAAACATTGGAAAAAAGATTGCTCATGAATGATGATCGGTAATAAAAGTAAATTAATGTAATAAAAGGAGAAAATACTTAATGAGTAAATGCGTATTTCAAGAAAATGTAATTATCTTTTGATCCATTTGTTCTTATATTTGAATACTCTGTATATTCCTCAAACGATTGTTTCTCGTCCTATATTTTAAATCCCTATTCCGCGGTCACCCACCCCTTTGACACGGCATTTTTTATCCCACCGGCAGTCCCGAAATTGTGTATGCGAGTTATGCAAATGCCCCTTGCTATACCGTTACAAATATCATTCTTTTTATCGCCTTATGTAAAACTCTTGTCCCGCACGCATTTGCATTATGCAGATGTAATTACTGCGATATGATATTTCAAAATGTAATAAACAAAATTGAGTTCTCTCTCTCTCTTTCTCTCTCTCTTTCTTTCTCTCTGCCACGCCCGCATACTCACTCCCGCGGATATCTCGCGCAGCTGCGTGCGCGGATATACGTTATTAGATTTGCCGCGGGATTATTAAATTACAGTCACGGCGCTTGCACGCTCGTACGCACGCATTACACGGCATTTTACAAACAAGCCGTCAATGTGCCATCAAGATCGACGCGACGTGCAGAAATTGCCGTCAAAGCCGTCACAGACTCGATGCGAGCAAAAGCGTGAATTGCAACCTACCGCGCGAGACTCGATTAACAAACCGCGCTCAACCAAAGAAGTGCAGGATCGACTTGAATTATCCGCAAATTTTTAGCTTGTAGTTCGCTACATGTTTTAATAATTATCGTTCTTAAGGTGGTTCTGCAGACAAAGTAAATGAAAAAATTTTTTGTCAATACAATAATTATAAAATAAAATAAGATTTTTAGTAAGTATGCTCTGAATACGACTACTCAAATGCTAAGAATATGATAAAACCGTATCAAAATGAGATTATATTGAGTCATAAATTTATTGTCATATAACTGTTCTTTTCTTAAAATGATGTGTTTCAATTTTCATCAAAAGCTCTATGAGCTTCAGAATTTTTTATAATCTTTTTAAAATTTTACTACAAGGATTTTGATGAGATATTAAAAATATTGTAAGAAAAATAAAAAAAAATAACCTTGTTCTAGCCTAATTTACAATAAAAAAAACGCTGCCAATTCATTGGCACTATTCCCGTATTCGCAGCTGACTTAAAATAGATTTTTTTTTACAAAAATTTTTTTTTACAAAAATTTTTTTTTCTCGTTAAAAGAAAAAATTGAAGCCTCAAAAATTTTACAGAATATTCTTTACCATATTCCTAATCATCTCAATTTTTTAAAAATTTTCCTTCTTATAGTTCACAGATATAACCGTTTGAAAAATAATGACGATTTCGTGAACAGCAAAACAAGAGAAATAGCTTATTCAAAATTTCGGTTCGAATGCACTATCACTCAATCGATTATGTTATTCCTAAGGTATCAAAACTGAAACTCAAAAATCGAAAAACCGCTAAAAATAAAATCACAAAGAAAAACCAAAAAAATATTTTTAAGCCATTCTTTTTAATAAAAAACAAAAAAATTAGCCCCGAAATATTAATTTTTACCGTGTATATTCAGAGTAAAGTTTATCCACATTCATACACACACATCCATACAGACATTTTCTAAAAATAGTGTATTTCGACTCTCAGTATCTCAAAACATGTTTCTAACATGTTTATAACAAAACTGTTTTTTTGACATCGCCAAGCTTCCTCTACGAGGAAGCAAAAATCGAAAACATGTAAGCTTTTTTGTGCAAACAAATTATTGTTTTTTTAATGGACATAAAACTTTTTTAATAAAGAAATAAACTCGACAATATCTTTATTTTGGTGTGGATAATATTATATAATATTATACATATAGTTTATAATCGATTTTTAACGTTAATTGCCATTTATTGCAAATAACTTTCGATAAAGAAGGTAAAAATTGTCCAAAATTTCTCCATACCTTCGTTTTATATTCATGAACTAGGAATGCAAAATTTCAGAGTGATTGATATATCTCTAGAGATTTTCAATTTTTCACTGTAGACTGACCTTAATGCTTCTCTGCCCGTCTGTTGCGTTTTTTATCTTTGCCTGCGCTGCGACCTCTCGAGGAGTGCAGCCAGCGACTGCGTAACAGGATTTGCAGGAAAGTGCTTCTCGGGAAACATTAATTAAGTGCTCGCCGTGCACACTTAGCGATGGCCCGTGCCTTGAACCGAGAAGCGCGAGCCCGTAAATATGAAATTGCGTATTCGAGAAGAAGATGCCGCTGTATTTGCAACTTTATATACGAGGTGGTTTACAGTAGCGCACAGGAAGAGAAGAACGTTTGTAACGAGTAAAAGTCTCAAACGAACTTCTTTTATGATTATTAATTATTGCGATGCCAAGTAGATTAAATATATATAAAATATAAAAAGAAAAAATTCAATACTAAGAAACGTTATTTTTGTTCATAATGAACAATTGTTTAAGTAGCGGATATTTTAACAATTGCGAGGGTTATTGGAAGAAAGACCAAACTACATTATAAACATGATTTGATAGTATTTATGTATAAGTAAGTAATTGATAGATCAAATTTAAAGATAAAAATGTATTGGACAACTATACTATATCCAAAATGTACGTAACAATAAAGTACAAAGCATTACATTATTTAGAAGCCTGAAATAATATTTTCCGTTTTTGAGAAGTGCGTTTAGGTAATTGTTCCACCAATGCCATCAATTACAGAATTAAATTGTTCTCATTCGTTATAATTTTCATTTCGAGAAACTTTGTTTAATCTTAGATTCTCACCCGAACTTTTGTCCATTGTTACCAGCAATTAATACCAAGCATCTTGTCTAATTATATTTTCCGAACAACGCGCGCGCGCGACTTTGCAGCACTGACAAAACCAACCACCAATTAAACAACAATGCGTTAATATAATATATAAAGTTGAGAAACTGCTCGCGTGAACGCGCGCGCACCAACTTGGGACTGCTTCGAATTTGTTTAAAAGACGGTCGTCAAATTGGAATAAAGCCGCGGATATTCATTGTTAAGGGGGGTGAGAGGGTTATATAACAGGCCGGCCCCTTGAATGTAAACTTTGCGAAAACGAGGCAGTTATCTCTTATTCGCCCTTCGCGACGCCGCGGCCATTATTTGCGAGCGCGCGCTCCTTCTCTCACTTTCTCTCTCTTTTCTCTCTTCGGGCCATACGTATATAAGGAAAGTACATTAAGAACCCGACGCCTTCTCTCTTACTTAAGGGTAAAGTTCCCCCTTGCCGTATAAGTACTTAAAATCTATTTTATGATTTTGCAGCCGCACCGCCCGAGCAGCCGCGGTTATATACCCCGGGAAAATAGATTCGTGGCAGCGAGTTTCGCGGCGAGAGCCAGCGGGTTAACCCTTTGCGACAGCGTGATTTATGCCCGCGTTTAAAAAAATTTTGTTGGTAGAGGCGAGGAGGGTTTTGTAGCGCCAATTTCGAAGTTTGACGAAATCATCGGGGAAACAAAATATTGCGTAAAAGAATATATAAAGAAGGATCGTAAGAATTTACGATGTATACAATTTTTACGAACGTCTATAAACAAAATACGTAGCTTTAAAGGTTGTACTAGGCATTTTGGTACTGATTGCGCGTTAGAACAGAACTCGTTTTATCGGTGATTCAAATTGTGCTGTTCATAAGTACTATTAATGCTTAAGTAAATTTTTTCATGCTAGATTGATAAACAAAAGTTTTTTCTGCAAAAGCTTCATATGATATCAGTTCTTTATTTACTAAGAAAATGCTTCTAAAATCATGAAAAAACATAATTATTCTTAATAGTTTCATTTTAAAAATAAAATTTAATGCAGAAGATCTCTGAAATTTGAGATGCAGCATCAGAGCTCACTTGATACAAATTTCCATTTTACAAAACTCCCATTGATGTTAAAATTATGTTGTTTTTCGCTTCTGTAATTCTAAAAATAGTTATTTTTTTTTTAAAATATGTTCTTCTTAATAAAAAAACATTTTACAACAAAGATTGTTAAATTTTTTTATGTAATGTATACTAAAATGATATAATAAGTCAATTATAAGAGTTTCCAAGTTTTCCTTCAAGATTTTTATAATTCGCCGATAGAGTTAAACACTTTATGATGATTATAGCTATAACTCTATTTACTGTTTATCATTTATTTACATTTTTTTACATACACAATAAAATTTATTGTCACCAAACCTTTGAATTTAAAATATTAACAAAAAACCATCCAATATTTATTATACCAATATTTTATATCCAATACGTATTATTATTTGTAAAAAAAAATCTTTTTAATTTATTATAGTTAGTTTATGAAATACAAAAAAAATTGTTTTAAAATGAATTCTTCCAAATCTATTCAAATCCTAACTTTAAGATAAAGATAACTCGTCCAAACCCTCAAAAAAAGAATCCATTACGTCCCCAAAAGACCATACCACGCAGCAGACCAAAAACACCTCCACCGTTACTCTTACACGCTTCTTCCTCCTTCCTCTGTCACAGTCGCAAAAGCAACCGCAACTCCTGCTGCACACCAAGAGAAAAGAAAAGCAAAAAATAACAAACAGTCCAGTCCACCTAGCGCAAGCAAGTCCTGCGTTTTTTCAAAGCCTCTACCAGTGCAGCAGCAGCAGCAGTAGCACATCCTGCACGATATACGACAGTTTAGTAGCCGCGGCACGCGCTCGCACCAGCGGCCCTTTCGGCGCTCAAATTCCGCGGACGCATAAAGCAGCCTCGCCTCCATTGAAAAAGCAGGCCCGCACACGTGCGCGGCTGCGGGAAAAAAAAAAGGGCTAAATGAATGCCGCTTACGTGCCATTACCTCGCGCTCGCATTCTTTCGTCCTGCGCGCTCGCGGTTGGTGCTTGTCCGGAGGATATGCGAAAAAATTTTTTGACGTTTGCGCCCGCAGCTTCTTTATTACGGGCCAAACGGTCCGCGCGCAATAAACGCCAGCGCGGATTTGTTTATTTTTCGGGAGGATGGATGAGTATCTTTGAGCTTATGCTAAAGTCGTCGCGGTGTTTTATTGGGGGTAGAGGAGCTTTTCGCGCTTGGGTGTAGGAGACTTGTATGTACGCGGTGGCTTTCGCGCTAGCGGTTGTTTATTCGCTGGATGGTTTATGGGGGCGGGTGCGAGGATGAGGTGACAGAGATAAGAGGACGATTATGATGTGGCGTGATTTTTGGGGAGCGTTGAAATTGGATGATGAAACGGGAACTTTATTTGGAATAAGGTAAAACGTGTATACGCATGTATTGAAGAGTGATTTTCTTAATAGAAATAGTATTTAGGAATATGTATGTAGTAAAGTAAAATAACATCTTTACAATTGCCTGTATCCGCGTGAACAATAGTTTTGCGTGGATATTCAACTGCAGATATTTTAACTAATAATTTTGCTGTGAAGGATTTTATCTTCAAAAAGTATTCTTTTATTAATTTACCTTAATCTAGACCTGAACTATTTATATTTATAACTCTGTTTCAAAATAGTAATTATTTATTTTTACTGCAATACCTTTTTCAATACTCTTTGTCACTGGCAAGATGTCTTTTACTTTTCAATGTAGGGCATTGCAGAGCATAAGTTTGTAGTGCCCGGGATATTACTGTATTACATTAAACTTTTCTTTATCAATATTTATCCGAAATCTATTACCTTATTTAAGCATTAAGTAAGCTTAAATAAGGTAAAGCTGGAGCTTTCAAGATTTTGTATAGGTTTTCGACCTTTACTTTATGTAACTTTTTATGCTTATTGATCGTCACACTTTATACTTATATCTTCATATTTACCTTGATAAACAAATTATATTTACAAAAATTCTTATATTACTATTGTGTGATCCTCAATAGTTTTATATACGTAAATAATACGGTACTCTAAAAGTAAGAGAGGAATAAGACCTTTTTTAACAACTACGTGAATATACGCGAATGTAACATATACGTGAATAATACAGTACTCCAAAAGTAAGAGAGGAATAAGACCGTTTCTAAAAACTAAGCATTTGTTATAAAATAGTGATTTCGGTAAGATATGTTCATAACAATAGTTTTTACAGTAATTACTGGAGACCCACCTTAAACTTAAATGTATCATTAAATTTCAATATTTCATATCTATGACATGATATGAGGATGGCGACTGAAGAAACTTGTGCCAGAAGACAGCAGGGTGATATAAGACCTTAACCAATTAGAAAAAGCAATCCCTACGCTGTGATTGGTTGGACTTTAATCCCGGTTGCCCCATCTACAGGCCGGAGTTTGATCCTCGCCATCTTCATATTATGTCAAATTTATCCAAGGAATTTATTAGAATATTGAATCATTTTAAACACAAGAGAGATTCAGAATATACTAATTTTCGATTGTATTTATAAATTAAGGCTCAAATTCTTGAAGAAGGAAGCCAAGTGTGCGGATCATCAATTCTTTCTGAATACTGTATTGTCACCGCTGCTCATTTCTTAGAGTAAGTGAATTTTTAATTGACAGGTATATATTTCTAACAAATAATTTTGAACGTCGACCTTAACCTTTAAATGCAATTAATTCAAACAGACACTCAGTTTTTAAGGGGTGCTGGGAAATTGTCAATCATCACTGGGTCAGCTCCTAAGATGGTAAAATTTTGTGGTCACCATGTATTTTGAAGACCAAGCCACCGTATTTTGGGCTGAAATTTAGCAGGTATATCAGATATGACCCGACATATATCTGACACATATATTAGATTTTGGAACTAAATGGTCGAAACTTACTGCTAATATAAAAAAATTTTATTTAAAAAAAATGTAATAAACAACAAAAAATTGTTATTGTTTTATGCGTTAGATATTTCAAAAAGATGCATACATTCGTAAAATAGACGCATTTCTTTTCGATTTGTGTATCCTACAATATCTTTATAAATTGTTTTTGTTAAAATAATGCGATTTAAAATTTTTAAAATTTGTAAGAAATAGAAGAAATTGTTTTTGTCATTTTGTACGTTTGATATGTCAAAAATATTCATATATCCACCAAGTTAATGTAATTTGTATCGACTGACGTGTTTTATGATTACTTTAAGTTTGTTTTTGTTATAGAATTACAATTTTGAATTTTTAAAATTTGTAAAAATTAGGGAAAAAATTTCTGTCATTTAATACGTTTAATATGCCAAAAATATGCATACACTCGTACAGTTCATTAATGTTCTTTCGACTGGTGAATCTTACAGTTACTTTAAAGTTGTTTTCGTCACACATGCACGATTTTCGCGTTTTTTCATGCCACTAAAGCGGGCGCAAAGCTACTGTTTACCGACCTACAAGCAAAATAAATTTTTCGTCTTCAGCTCGCAATACGCACCTACCTTCGGCTGGTGCTTGCTTGCCTCATCTTGAACTGCAAACCAAATGCAGGAAAAAACCTACTTTTCACCCTTCGTACGCAATATAATATTTTGTTAAAGAAATGCGATTTTTAATTTTGAAATTTTTTAAAATTGAAAAAAAAATGTATTGTAAGTGTAAATTTATACATTAGACAAGTATAAAAAATATGTACTTATTATTTGTGTACGATGTATTTCAATTTTTATATGGGTAAGTCCCCCTGAAATATTTCAAGGAACAAAATGAGACCTTCCAACTTAAAATCGAATAACAAATACGAAAGATTGGGATTATTCGTCAAGTGATTCTCAAATTTATGCGATATCTAATTTTGCAATATCGAAATTTTTCGTGACAAATTTTTTTCTGTCACTTTAAGTACCCTTGTTTTATACTACAGCGTTTCTGATATTGTACAAAATAAACAAATCATTGTATACATTTTTATTTTTTATGTCGATTCTCATGAAAGAACCACCTAAGATTTCCAGCCAACAATGTACCATTTCAATCTAGTTTAACACCGTAATCTGTTACATTGTCCATAATATTTTGATTATCCCTAAAATCACTTTTATCAATGTAAATATTCAATAAAATATTGTGCAATAAATCTCTGTGTGAAAGCATTCTGCTAAAGCAATTAGCAGCAATTTTTACTTATACGAGTACAGTAGAACCTCCCGGCACTGTGACAGCAGAGCGTATAGGCACTGTGATTTTGCGCACTAATTTTGCGGAAATGTTTTATAAAAAAGTCTAAACCGAAAGGGTATAGTAGAAACCGTTGTATACAAAGGTTTAAGCAAACAAATTTTGTTAAGAAAGCTTTTAAAAAGCTTCAAAGCGAGAAAATGTTATAACTAATATTATATAATTTTATATAGATCTTTACCTAGATACGGCCCTGGTGCTCAGAGCTGATTGAATGGCGCGCCATTTACAGTGCCGGGGTACAGCTTGTCCCAAGTTTCACATTGCTGGGACGTTCTACTGTACTTTCATCTTTTAGTGAAAAGGAATCGCATGCAATTACATACGACACAACATGTAGTCGCATGTACCTATAGACCAACATTTTTTACACGTGTCTTGACATGTAATTAAAAGTAATTCCGTATCTTTGAAAATATTCATATTACGCGAGTCACATTAGAGCATATGTTAACTACGAGCTTGAAAAAAATTTATATAAACATATGTAATAATTTATTATTACATGTTACATTTTACTTTTTCCTCAAACTCTATTCCACCGTTTATAAATTTACTTAAGGAGGTTCGATAGTGAAGTCAAAATAAGATGTTTCTGAAAATTTAATATGTAATTCGTCTATGAAGTTTACGATAGTGTGTGAAATTTGGAAGCATTAGCCATTACCGTTTTAAAGATAATTGACTTCAAAGTTTGACACTTATACACGGGCTCATATGAGAGCAGCTCGTAAACTGACAATAAACTTAGAGTGCGATTGTTTAAAAATGATAAGAGCGAAATGAAAAACAATGCAAAATATTGGATAAGTACTAAAGATCGCGTACGCAAAATTTTAGGACGAATAAGAACCCCAATTCTGAGTATTAATCGAAAACGTAAATAAAGACACTTGCTTGTGGGTTACGCAGGGAGTTGCGTGGTAAGAGGAAAGCTGGTGCGGGTGCGGGGGATTCTCCTTTTTTCGCCCCGTGCGGGAGATCTACCTAACCTCCTTAAGGTAAAGATACACAATTACATATAAGTGTATGTCAAGACACGAATTTTCGTCTAGTCACGTGTGTCCATATATGACTATATACGGCTGTATAAAATTTTAATTGTAATCCGTATTTATTCTACTTATTAATTTTATTTAAAATACATAAGAATAAATTTATATTTATGTAATATTTCCTTATGATTGGTTTAAAGTTGATAATATATTTCATTATATTTCAATCTAACATATTTCACAATAAATTTATGTATACATTCAAGTGTTGACTTGAATACATATGTATCAAAAATAGTCCATCAATTGATAATTACTTTTGTTCATATAAATTATTGAAATATAGTTTAATATTTTATATATTACTTAATCGTATATATTATTCTAAAATTTTCAATATAAGTTTATATACATATATATTATTTAAAATCCTTACAATAATAACAAGTTTACTTTTAAAACGTGACGAAAATTCACTTCTGACGCATAAGACATAAATATAACATGTGCCTGTAGTTATAAAAAATATAGTAAGTATATAAAGTCTTGAATGATATAAACGCACGTGCAATACTTATTTTAACTTATTTTTTCGTAAATATTACTATATAAAAGATATTACTATATAGCAGGCATAAATTGTTCTGATTTAGGGAAATAGATTTGTAATTATAATTTTTGTTAAGATTGAATATTTTATTTAAATTAATAATATAATTAAAATAAGTTATTTTAGTAAATATTTTGTAATCACCGTTTTTTATTTCAGATAAAGAACAAGATCCAGCAATCCTTGTCTAATTTTTTAATTAATAGGTACACTAAAGTTAACGAATTGTAGGCTAAAATTCTTGAGAGTGGAGTGCACGTGTGTGGAGCGATAATCATAACGGAATACTGGCTACTTACTGCTGCTCACTGTGTGTCGTAAGTAAATGTTTCATTGTCATATGCTTCGAACCCCGCAATAGAAAATAAATAATCTAATTAATGATTTAATTTTTAAGAGAGATTGAAGAACCAATAGTCATTACTGTCTCAAGTTACCGAATTCAAGGAGGACATAATCATATAATTTCAAAAGTCATTTTACGTGATCAGTTTAGCTATGACAAAATTGATAATGCTTTAATTTAGGTTTTAACAAATATTTCTTAACTACTAATTATTTATAATATTTTTAGAAATGTTATCATATATTGTTATTCAACTGTAGGTACAGGAAGATATTGAGTTTGATGAATTACAACAACCGATTGAGATTTCCAATTGGCATTCACAGGCCGGTATATATATATATATATATATATATATATATATATATATATATATATATATATATATATATATGTATTTAAAAAAAAGAATGTATTCATTTCTAATCGTCTTTTGATACATATTTTCTGAAGATTATTATTGATGCATACTCTATCGAGAACTAACATTGCTTTTTTAAATTGTTGCTCGATTGCAAATTTAATAAAATTCGTTGTAATATTAACAAAAATATTTACGTTGATATTTAAGGAGGAAGAATATAATGCAAATAAATTAAGATCAGCTATCATTCCGGTGATTGACTGACGAGTGCTACAAGGGTTATTGAACGGAAGACGACGAGTTGGCGGAAAATTTTATTAAACACGTATTCTGCGCCGCTGCAGAACACGCTGACACTTGTCGGGGTGACGACGGCGGCCCTGCCGTTCTTAAGGAGAAACTAGTAGGCATCGTGTCTTTCACTTTGGATTACGAACAAGTGCTCCTAGCATTTATACCTTGGTGAATAATTACCATAGCTGGATAGCTAAGAACACGGGACTAAATCTTCTACCGTGAAATTGTTTGCTTTATTTTAAAGAACTTTGTAAATGTGCGATTTTATAATTATAGTGTAAATCTAAAAGACGAAAGTTTGTTTTTATGTGTAAATTTTTTTTAAACATTATTCAGCGATTAAATAGAAATGGCAATCATATTTGACTCTTTTATAACTTTGCCTTATACTCACCGTTAAATAAAACTAGAATTAATAGAATTTACGTATAATATTTATAATAATATGATGTTAAATAAAAATTTTCAATAATTTTTAACTTATCTCTTATTAACTTTCAAAAACGAATAACATTTATCCAAAAGATATAAACAAAATATATTTGATATGAATAAACGTAGAAAAATATTTTTTATTGAATAGTACAGGTTATTTTCCGATAAAATAGTCCATATTAAAATTATACCATGTTAAAAGTTAATCAGAGACTATGATAATCCTCTGGTGTAGAAAGGGCATATTGCCTGCAGTGTGTCGTATTGCATTTAATTTTTGTTATATACATTTACAAAACGTATCTTGCGCATAAACTTTTTATGAAATGGTCTAATTTTTTTCATCTAAAAAAATATTGTATACAAAAATAAAATTTATTGTTTATAAACCAATACTTGAACAACCTTTGACTACAATAATTTAAAAAAAATTGTCTTTAAGACACCAGCGTACTTACTACAAGTAGTATAACTTGTTACTACAAAGTATTTTCAAATATTGTTGTATTTGCACGTGTTTAAAACTATAAAAATTTAACGTTAGAAATATGACGAACAGTTCTTCGTACAAGGAAAATCTACAATGACGCAGTACTATTTAGAAATTTCGAGGCATTAAATATTTATTTCCACGACACACATCATATAGTTTAATATGTCCAATACCATAGTCTAAGTCATAATTTTAATTCTATACTTACTCTTAGGTGCCGTATTTAAGAAAAAGTTTATTTCTGAAACTTACCTGTAACAAAAAGAAAATTTTAAATTAGATATTTTATAAAATATATGCATATATTACATTTGCAATTATTCATTAAATTTTATATTTCAATTGTCATATTTCATATCTAAGATTTAATATTATTAAGATACTTAAAACTCTTCCCACAAAGGATTTAAAACTATAAAAATAAAGGAATATTTCTTAGAAATAAATTATGTAGCGTAAGGAAGTGTAGATGTGCAGAAGAAGAATATGCCAAGTTTCAACCCGATAGAAATATCATGAGATACTCTTCGATATGCGATTCTAGCTTTGGAAAATAAGTAATCACAGGCTAGGATCCACAGTTGTCTACAGTGAACTTCTACTACTGGTCATATACTTTAAAAAAGATCAAATTATTATTTCATAATTAATAAATTAATTAATAATTAATAATTACAATTTTACAACTGTTTTGACATAAACTTTATTTTTTCTATTTTAAAGCGTATGTAACCTCTTAACCATAAAAAATATCCTTGTACAAAAAAGAAGCATCGAATAAAACAAAATTCCGACAAAACTAGAGAAAAAGCAATCGGCAAACATCTGCTGCAAGCCGTCGCCGGACTTTCTCGGCCGTCGCCTCCAAAAAGGCGGCAAAAATGCGCTTGTCGGCGTACAAACGTCGAAATCAGTTCGGTGGCCGTACGGCAGCAGCAGCAGCGATCGTAAGTACAGCGGTGGGTGCAGGTGAGCGCTAAATTACGAGCGCGGCAGCAGCTCAGCTGCGTCGCCAACTGGGAGAGGGCGAGATCTATTGCTTCTCCCGCTGCGCCTTTGGTCCCACCGACGACGTGAAAAACAGGAGGTAGCGGGAGAGTGGCCGGACAAATAGTTCCCGGGCAACGAGTTAGTAAGGACAAGAAGTGGATGAACGATGACGAAGGGTTGTTATTGCAGTTGAATCCCGCGGGATTTTAGATGAGGGTTTTTGCCTTTTTTTCTTGCTTGTTGCAACTACAGCTGGGAAGAGTGATTATGTGACGTGGATGGGGAGTGTTAGGATTATGCAGCGGCGATTTATTGTGTTTTCAGTTTTTTTTTTATCGATGCTTGGATTCTGTCACGGGTGTAAGTAGTAATTTAATGTTGCTTGACCCTTTGATTCACACGCGCAACTTTAGCTTTTATGTATGTGAGCTACTTATTTTGCTTCATCAAAAAATCGTGAGTACTATTAAAAGACAAAACTAAAAATATATACAAACATTATAATACCAGTAGTTCTTTACGGGTGCGAAACGTCGGCAATAACTAAACGGGAAGAGGCTAGTTGGACAGAAAACTAAACATTAATAGACTGATAAGATTAGGATGGGCTAAAAATATAGCTAGAATATTAAACCAAAGAACAGCACTTAGAGTACTGGTAGGTAAACCAGAAGGCACAAGACCTACGGATGAACCGAGGCGAAGATGGGAATATAATATTGAAAGAGATTTTACGAGAAATAGGATGCTATGCGAAGGACTGGATGATGGTGTTTGCAAAAAGTAGAGAGAAGAGGCGTGATTGTGTGAACCAGGCTATTATGATAGATGCAATCATCCAATACTATTACTGCTAACCATAAATAGTTGGTCATTATAGCAATAATATAATAATAATATGCCTCAAAGCAGTATTTTCTTCTAAGTTCCAAAGTTTTAGTCAAAAACGTATTATTTCATAATATTCTACTTTTAGCGAATGACAAATGATTTCGAACATAAAAGAAAACTGCCAATTCGTTGATATGAAATTCAATATGAAATTATTTACTCTGTTTAATACTGGGGTGAAAAATAGAAATGACAAATATATTACTTTTCAATATGTTGATATATATACATATATATGGGTGATTCCACGTAAAGTGAGCAAGTGAAAAATTTATCACTCCGACACTTTAAGAAAATGATGTATTTCATACCCAGAATATATAAAGAAATTTTCAAACCCTTACCTCTATTGATTCAGGATTTATGCCAAGCTGAAAAACATGATTATTTGCATTATTTTCATTTTTCTCAAAATGTATGTATTTTTATCTCGAGAACTATGAAAGATAAAGTACTTTAGTCCGTATGTTATGGAAAAATAATTTGATTCAGAATATGGTAGTATTTTTTTCATCAGCAAATTTGATGATTTTGATTGGTCCAAATTTCTGCCAAGACACCGATGAAATTTTAAATTGAGCGCCACAAGCAATTTTGTTGAAAAAAGATTCATTGATAGTTTTAGATGTATATTTTAAGATAAAGCAAGAGTTAGAACCATACTATAACTCAGTTACGAATAAATATAAAAGAAATTGGCTTATTTTATCAGAAACAGATTTACATGTTAAATCCCATAAGGGTCTAACTTTGGTAAAATAAGCCAATTTCTTTCAATACATTATAACGAGGTTTTAGCCCGAAGTTAACCCGCGATATAATAATAAATTACATAGAGCATCAGTATCGTCGGGAAGGTAAATCAAAGAAGAATCGAGAGTTATAACATAAGATATATATATATATATATATATATATATATATATATATATATATATATATATATATATATATATATATATATATATATATATATATATATATATATATATATATATATATATATATTCTCTCAATCAGAATGTATGTACATCGGCGCACGAGCCAATGCACGTGGGCTCTCGCAGGCCTGTTGCTCGGGATATATCACGAGAGAGAGAGAGAGAGAGAGAAAGAGACAGAGAGAGAGTTTAGACGCCGAAAGGCAATCACAGTGATTCCTCGGCGTCGGGTCGCACTCGTTCTCGAGGCAGCTGACCGTTACGTCTTCTCGTCCTCGGCGACACTCGCAGGAGTCGTTCGCACAACTTCGTTTCGCATTTTATTTGCAGTTCCAATGCTCTCGTGGCTATCGTCTCGCCAGGATCGTGCACTGGGGCGGGTTCTCTCGTACGCACAACAGCAGTCCCCTATGCTCGGTAGCTCCAGCGTCTTTGCCGAAATATTGCGGCTCCGCGCGACGCGTCCCCTCCCTTCGCCCTACCTATACTCTCTCTCTCTCTTTCTCTCTCACATTTCCTCGACTCCTTCGATATCCCGTCGCCGCTGGTGATACCTGTAACAGGTGATTCTACAGTACATGTTATATTGGAGAGAGAGTATGATACGAGGTGCCATTACCCGTCACAACATACATTTTGAGAAAAATGAAAATAATGCAAATAATCATGTTTTTCAGCTTGGCATAAATCCTAAACCAATAGAGGTAAGAGTTTGAAATTTTTTTACATATTTTGGGTATGAAATGAAAACATCATTTTCTTAATGTTTCAGAGTATTAAAATTTGTCACTTACTCACTTGACGTGGAATAACCCATATATATAATGCAATAAAAAATAGATGTTCTCATTTGAAAGAACAAAGTTGAGCCTTAAATGGGATTTAAAAATATATCGGGCCCAAAATCTAATATCACCATTGGATTCCCGATGGAAAATTATAAAGAATATGTGACACATTATTTTGTTTATAAATATTTTCTACGAGATATTTGAGCACTTAATCATAATCCTTCTCATAATCATAATCATTTTTCCGTACTAAATTTCCAAAATTATACTATAGTGTCGTCACAAATCGACCAGCCAATAGGAACCGTTTCGAAACAATTCGCCGAAAATTCAAAATAGCATACATAAATAATGATTTTTTTCAATAGATTTGAGGTTGAAAAACTTTGAAAAATACTTTACTGTCAATAAAGAACCATTTTCTAAGTCATTTATGCAGTTTTTAAAATCATGCAAAGTCCTAATTAAAACTTAATAGCAATTAGAAATGCAATTAATATTTTTGTTATAATAAATTTCAGTCGAGACGTTATTTTCGACTAGATCAGCTTTTTCGAATTTTACGTTTCATGTAATATTCAAAATATGTGACCTGCAACTGTCTTACAACATCCCTTTTAAAATAGATAAAATAAAAAGCGACGTTGACTTTTCAAAAATCTTATTAAATCTTGCTCTGACATCATTCACTTTTCTTATATTAAATATTACAGTACGCCAACGTACATCTCACTAAAAATATAGAACCCACTGACAGCCGCATTTTCTTATTCGACGAGCTGCAATATTGAACAGCATCAACGAGTAATGTACGGCACAGTTCAAGAAGCATCAAAAAGACCAGTCGTTACTTTGAACAGACCGACAGACCAACATGAAAAAGAAAAAAAAACGGAAAATCGAGTTCAAACAAAAGAGAAAAGTCAATCAAAGAGTCACGACAAAGCGGATATTAAGGGAGAAAGAGAAAGAGAGGGAGAGAGGAAAAGACGGGCCAGAGTTAAGCCAACCTTCCGCGAATTTCGTCGCACTTTATGCATACGGGGCGAGGGAGCGGGCAGACTCCCGGTAAACATTATAACACCATGGGATTATGAATTTTGTATACGGTCGACGGATCTCTCTTCCCCGAGCCAAGCCGGCGCGGCGCGGATAAGGCACAAAGTAGGATGCAGCACACGGGAAGCGGACCGGGGGTAGGGAGAGAAAGAGGCCACGAACGAGAAGGGAAAAAGGATGAGTTAGGGAGTAGGAAAGTGGCCGAGGGTAAATCGGCGGAGTGCGGGACGTTCTACGCCACGCGTTGTGCTTACTGCGCATTCAGCGTGGTAAATTAGCGTGTATAATTTTATTTTGGATGGTGAGAGTTTTTTTTAATGAATGTGGTTTGAAAAATCAATGTTATTAAGATATGCTATGATTATTATTGTTTCGATATTTTATGTTATTAAATACTGATTATAGAAAAAATTATACTGTGAAAATATATTTAAAAATTATTTAATTTTTACGTAAACCTGGTTTGTGACAATCAATATACTATATTCAATAACTACTGCCAACTGTAAAATGTAACTGTCAGTATTTATGAATACTGAAAAGGGAATGTTACACCTCCTCTCTTGTCTTATCTTATTTTACTACATTCAGTACCTACAATGTCAAAAATAGTGTATATTGCTCAATATAAATAATATTTTACTTTTAATAATAATTCCATAAATAATAGTACTTTGTGCTTTATTTTTTCAAAAATTTAATTACCATCATTTTCTATTTTTTATATAAGTGCTTCTTCGGTTAAGCGAAGACTACGATACTAATACTAATGTATGGTCCTACTTGAAGAGTCGAACCCAATATCTGGTATACGATATTTGTTTATTACACTTCCAAACTATAATCAAGATCGACGGCAGCAACTTCATCCTTTCCAACTTAAATTTCGGCGAACGTTCGTACGAATCACTCGCCAACATACTTGTAAAATATGAAGTAAAAAATAGATCGGTTGCCTCGCGTACACATCCAACCCTACATCAGAGCAATATAGAGAGGAAGGGAATATTTATGCACCGGCACGCGGGCGACGGCTGGCATCGTCGTCGTCGTCGTCTCCCAACGTCGCGCATACATACATACATGCACACGTGTGTGTGTAAGCCGGATGGAAAGCAGTTTGCGGTCGATTCGAATCGCGAGCTACGGCGGCGCCATGCCATATACCCTCCCTCGCAGCGCAGCGCAGATACGGCATATAACCGATGATTTTTATATTCGGCGAATGTCGCGATGCATCTGCTTGGGCATTCGACCCTCGTAGCTGCGTTATTTCGAGATGCTTGACGACGCAATCGTAGAATAACGATAAATGTGCCGCCGCCACCGCCGCCGCTACTGCTGTTGGTCATTCGTTGCCTCGCACTTCATTCGCTGCAAGTTTTCCGAGGAATATTGGTACTCGTGATTCAATGCAGCCGCAGCGGGGATAATGTTCGTGTATAGAGGAGGTCTGCGAGCTAGCGGCCGATGTTGTTTTGTGCGTGTATTGATTATTTGCGCGTAAGTTAGGTGAATTGTTTGAGGTTATGGCTGTTATCGCGTTTTGCTGTGCATTTGCAATGGAATATAAGCAGTTTTACGATTTTTGCAATTAGGAGTAGGTAGTTGTATTAGGCGTTGATATTTTATTCGTATATTATGTATAACATATAGAGTTGGCACTTTTAATTCAACAGAAATATAACATTTACGAATATTATTGAATATTAATTTGTTGAATCAGTATTTTTAAAAAATTATATTATATTTGCATTATACTTATCATAAATTTAAGTTAAATTATATTTGTTGAAACGATGCAAAAATTACAACAAATTTAAAGTATCTTCTATTGCAATTTGAAATAATTGTATTATTTCTAAGAGAAATTGTTATTTTTATTCTGCTCAATTTAAAATATTTATTTAAATTAACTCGTAGTAGACTCACTCCAATCTCGTATCCACAACTGGCATACATATGCTAATTGGCATTTTCTTTCTATGCTTACCTCTCATAGACTATTATGGAACTGTGGCTGGTATCTTGCTATTTGACAGTACAGATAGTAGATATACTTCACGTAGTGGTGGTAGACATTTGCTCCTATGCATCGCTGAACAGTGTGAACTTGAAACTTTTCGGGGTGTGAATTCGCATCCTGACTAACTGCTACGGGTTAATTGAAAATGTATTATTCATTTGAAAGTATTTCTTGGTGGTGACACTGCTCAAATATAATCGAGGACCTTGATAAAACTGGATAATTTTCTGCCATGGAACCTTAATGAGCTTTCAACTAGTAGACAGATATTGTTGAATTTGAATATTTTATTATTAATACTATTTTATATGAAATATTGGCTAGTAACTAATAAAGAATTTTATTTTTTATCCAACATACTTACATTTATCAATTGGTACTCTTAAATGCATGAAAACAGCAAAATTTCTGTCCTTCCCATGCTAAACCACTTCATTAATACGAACTACCCTAAATAACACCCAATCGCCCTAGAGCATCTCATGCTCATGCATATTCAGATGCAAAAATCACATTCTCGAGCGAGGCAGCGGTAAAGAAACCACAAAAAAATACAGCGCAGACCCACGAGGTACAAAGGAGCAAAACCGAAAAAAGACAAGGCAATAAAGTTTAATTGCATCCTTTCTGCAGCGTCGTTGCGTCGCCTCCTCGCCGCTACAAGAGCCATAAAAGTGAGAGCCTCGCGAAGCCCTTCACCGACGCCTCGTGCGCCACTATGGCAATCATCGCTTTCGAGATTTGTTTTTCAAATTTTTTTCCATTCCTCTCGCTCTCGCTCCTAGAGAGCCCATCAAACCGGTAAAGAGAACAAAGACTCCATAAGTGAAGCCACTAGAGAACCAAGAAGAAGAAACTGCAGCCGTCAGATATTCTACAATGAAGAGTTGCCCATTTTCAACACTTCTGAACAGTAGTACTGGTTCCAAAACTTCGATACTTTGGAAGAAATATAGGTAGTAACTGAGGAAGGTTTGAGTAATCGAAGCTCATTACGAAAGAAGTATATATACACAATTTTAGATGCAGGTAGTCAATATAATAAATTAATCAACTTTCAATATTTAATTTAAAATAGACTTTATATACTTGGCAGTAATTTTTGAAGTCTCATGCAATTATATAATAAGATATATTATTATAATTATTTTAAAACGACATATATTTTCTTGATAATCTTTTAGAAATTAAAAATAAGAGTGCATTAATCGAAAGAGTCTTAAAATGTTTGACAGTATCTCACGCAAAACTTATGCTTGTATAATTACGTTATTCTTTTACTTATTTGCCTCATCCACCCCCTCTGCGCCCCTCCATATACGTGCAGATTCCCCTTTACACCCCTCCACATTTTGTCCACTTTTAATGCATTTCTTCCACATCCTCTCCATAGCCCCTCCACATCCCCTTCACATAATAATATTTTTTTACTTATTCCCCCCCCCCCACCCTCCTCCACATCCCATCCACGTTCCCCTACACACCCCTCCACATTTTGTCCACATTTAATGCATTATTTCCACATTGACCTTTACATCCCCTCCACATCCCCTCCACATCCCATCCACCCCCTCTAAAAAATGAAAGTATACTACTACTAGATTTTCACTGCATAAATCATTTGTGCCATAACTTTTTTAGCGTTCAATATTTTTAATCAAAACTTTGGAAGACAACAGAATTTACTTATTGGAACATATTGTGCATGCTTAAAAAAGTGTGCCACCTATAAATAAAAAATAGCGGATGCATTCATGTTCTCAATTTTTTGTATGTTTGAATTATTATTGTATTTCAACTCTAAAAGTTTTAGCGTGCTATGAATGGCGACTTCAATATTTTACGTTTTTTCTATACACAAAATCGAAAATTTCCAGAGGTATAAAACTGATGTGCATCTAAAACTAAGTGAATTATGAATAGATTAGTCGTAATACTTTACGTATAACTGGTTTTGAAAAAGACATTGTTTAATAACACGCCTATATTTTTTTAATGAATGTATATGGAAACATTGCATAATCAGTATACTTTAATGCCCAAAACATGTTAAAAAACGCTAAATTCGTATTTTAATTTGTTGAGATGAAAAATATCTTTATACTACAGCTACACTTTTATTACGCATCAGAACATATATAGAAGCAGATTGTTCTTGGGGAGATAATAGAATTTACTTTCCCAAACGAATTGCGTATACATAAAGTAGTGTACCACTTATAAATACACAATGGCGCATGCATTGATATCATCAATTTTTTCACGTTTAAATTGTTATTGTATTTCAACTCTGAAATGAAAATAAAAAATATACTATAATAATAGCGTTTATTAGTTTTCATTAATAATAAGAAATTATTAATAATATCTATTCAGATAATCCTCTGTTTTCATGTATCGTATTGTATAACATTTGAGATTTCCTGAATCTACTCTTTTGTTTACTTTTTATTCAATCTCGTTCAATACAAAGGAGGTGAGCATTGTCTCTTCTGTAATGATTAGACAAACGCGTTACTTAGTGCTTCTACTTCTGTCTTTGAAGTGAATATGACAGCAAGCAAATAATGGGTAAGTACAGTATATTAATAATAACCATTCATTTTCATTTCGATAAATTCCATATAGTGTTTAAACGTATATTAAAGTACGTTTATATTGTAAAGCATTTAAATTTAGTTTTTTGAGAATAGATAAAACAAAGGAAGAGACTAGGAATTTGAAACTTTTACTGAAGCGTGAGGTACTTACGAAAAATCGCAAAGAAACTGCTGCAAAACAACATCAAGAATTATTATGAAAGCAAATGCAAAATGAACAAAATCGTATAGAAATAACAAACGATGGTCAGAATATTTTTCTATAAGTATATTTGATAATTTAATATTATTATGATGTTTATCGTACAAGCTTGTGTACAAATGTAAGATTAGTACCAAACATTTCATTGCAGAAACAAGTAATTCAATTATAAAGTAATATTTCGTTATTGTTATTCTACAAAATTAAAATTTTCAATTACTTTTAATGTCTTAAACTATAGCAATTTACAAGCATATGCCAATTGCACATGTACAATTATTTCTAGATTTTGAAGATATTATTGTATATTTTTTAGTAACACAACAGATACCGCACCTTCCAGTTTTTCTATCAATACGAAATATTCACTTCGTAAAACCAAGAACAACGTTAAAGAAAGTAATACAAAAGAAAAATAATTAGAAACAGAAGGTTTGAAAACATAAATACTTTGTCAACGGATACAAAATATTAATACTCATGTGAATTCATCAAAACTTCTACATGAAGATGTGTCAAATTATAGTGAAGTTATTAATAATGAATCTTTTAAAAAACACGGTGTTAATACGATACAAACTGATCAAAATTTATTAGTTTCACGTCTTAGTAAAAAAATTAAGAGAATAACTGCAAGAGAAGTAAGACTTTGTAGCAGTATTAAAAAGTTAAATGGTGTAATAAACAAGAAGATTTTATAAATTAATAAATGGAAAAAGAAGTATAAAAAATTATTCAGTAAGAATACGAGTAAAGATGAGGTACTAGATAAAGTAAAACAAATCGAACGTCAAGGATCCAACGAAATCAGAAAACATTTACTGTACACCGAAGTTCTGAGAAAAAAGCTAGATGATCAACAACGTTCGTTAAGTAAAAAGTGAGAAAGATAAATAAATTGCGGCACAATGTTTGGCAGGAAAAATAATAAAAAAGTATAAACTCATCAGACAATTTTTAACTTCTGTTAGTCAATACTTACAAAATAAACATAGAAATTCGAAAAATTCTATAATTTATAATAGAACAGTCGCTAAAAAAGAATCCATTAAATTATAGATGATTCACAGCGTTAAAAACTTTCTAGAAAGAGATGTGAATTCCGCTCTATCTCCAGGGGTTGAAGACACAATTATGAAAAAAAAAATTACTAAAAGAAAGAGGTTTTTACTCGATTCATTGGATAATTTATATTCCAAATATAAAGAAGACGAACCACTTAAACTTTCCCGCTCAACGTTTCTTCGGGCAAGATCTTTTTGGATTGTTAACCAGGAAGTTACAGGCTGGGTACTAGTTTATGCAAAATTCACGCTAACATGAAATTTTCAATTGAAAAATTATTTTACCTTAAGTTGTCACCTAGCGTTTCTACTCTATCATTTATAAAGTCACAAGTTTGTAATCTCTTTTAAAAAGAATGTTTGTATGAAGAATGCATAAAATGTAAAGGTAAGGCTGTTATTTTCGAAAAAAAGACAACTTAACATGGCATTATAAATGGACAACACAGGCTATAAGCAGATTTGGAGCAAAGAGCCTTACCTATAATGTAAAAATTACATCGAACGAAAGGATTAATTGTACTGTTAATGACAGAAAGTATGCTATGATATATCAGAAT
Source organism: Gastracanthus pulcherrimus (assembly GCA_949152435.1). Classification (NCBI taxonomy): domain Eukaryota; kingdom Metazoa; phylum Arthropoda; class Insecta; order Hymenoptera; family Pteromalidae; genus Gastracanthus; species Gastracanthus pulcherrimus. Next base: position 199,083,677 of record OX424572.1, read on the forward strand.
ATGCTGTTAGATGAAAATGAATAGCCGACCCTATTTGGATACATACAGCTAATACAGGAAGAGAACTACTTTTCTGACGAATGTGCCGATTATTAATGACCATCTAATGGTGCAGAGTTTATGATGAAACCTGCTTATGCCATGACATACAGCAAACCATAATTATCATATCTTTAGTAAGTAATAAAGGTCAAATAAATAAGATTATTATTATTTAAAAAATTTAATTCAAGTTGGCCCCTAAAATATGTGCATTTAAATATGATTGAGGGGCAAGCTAATTAAAAAATAATAAATAAATAATCGACTGGTATATAAAATCCAAGATATCCTATTGTCTCTTAATTTTCCTATATATAGTACTCGATTTACTCATCAAAGTGCGATATCGAACGTGTCAATTGGTTAATAAAATATACTGCCATGAAAATTCTCAGAAAATAGCAGGTTTTTTAGTGAAAAATTTGTTTGGCTTTCCTAATGCGGTGTAGTTGTTCATAAACTAATAATAAGCGTAAAAAAATTTGTCGCTAAATAAATTAACATACAATAATTTTTAGTTCATCTAATATAATAAAAGTGCTTAAAATCAAATATTAAAACCAGTTTGCGGCGGTAGATACCTCTTAATGTTAACTTCAGGTAACCGGCGGATGAAATATTTCATTTTCAAGCCAATTACAACATTTTGAAGACGTTACAAGAAAAAAATTTAAGATTCGGGTAATTCTGGACCACCCTAATATACACACACGCCTATTCTTTCATATGCAAACATACACACAGAATGTCATTATAAAAAGAACGAGATGTTTTCGTAATAGGAAAAACAATGTGACGAAGTTATAATCTTGATTATTAATAATAATAAATAAAGATTATATACACAAAAATCTTAAGTATCTCAAAATGAACGATTCACCTCAACACACATAAAGAACATCAATGAAGAATCATCTCTACGTCACAAAAAGTAGAAAACAGTGGAGTAAAATACGTATATAAGCACCAGATGAATCAAGAGGACGAAGGCCGAAGAACCGAGCTCGAGCTCGGCGACGTGAAAATCCCCGCGTCCTACTGCTTCACCGTACGCTCGCAAGAGCCCGCTTATACTTCCTCGCTCTGTCTACTATCTTCATATATTACGTGTATATATATACACTTGTCTGCTGTATAGAGCTATCGAGAAGATGGCTGCTACCGTGCGCCGGGCAACAGGCTCGAGCCAGCAGCGTTTCGCAATAACGTCGATGGCTTGCGGCGCGGTCTCTCGGGGGGTCTCAGGTCGGTCTCTCAGACACGGGCTAAGAGGGGGGGACGGGGGAAAGGGCTTATTGCCTCGACTTGCGGTCGTATTTGCTGCTGCCGCCGCCGCCACCGCCGCCGCGCTCCTCGCTGCTTATTTCGAGACCCGGCGCCATATAGGCTACGCTGGAAGCGTATAGGTACAGAGAGCGAGAGTCGAGTGGGTATTTGGAGGGCGGTGGCGGTGAAGGTGGAAGTTGCGGCGCAAGGAGTCGCGGAAGGACTGCGGCGAAGAAAGGGTTCGGTGGCTGCTGCTGCGTGGATGAGGGTATGTAAGAGATGCGGGAGAGTTTGATGAATACTGGGCGAGCGACGGTGGTGTGGGCTTGCGGGCATGCAGGCGGGTGTGAGGAGGCACAAGGCCAGTTGTGGGATTAGTTTGGGGGTATTATAAGGTTAAATTGGTAATGATTAATATGTTCGGAGGAAATTGTTAATACTGTTGAAAGTCGATAGTTCGAAATTTGTGCATGCAGGGTCAAATCTGAAATTCTTGAGCATTTTGAACGAAATGTACTTAACGCATTACCGAATTATTGGTTATTTATTCTGAATCATTAATACGTATAACCATTAAACTAATTTTGATATTAATCTGTTTTTGAACACTATGGTATACGTTCAACTGTACAAATGTAAAAAATTCATAGTTTAAAAAATAATTTTTGAACATTTCTTCTCTCACTTCAAATTATTAATATAATAAACAATTTTTATATGGAATGCTGTATATTTAAGTATATAAAAACATCGAAATACCGCAGTTTCTAAATTTTAAAATTTTCCATTGGAGATATAATATTACGTTGAATGAGATACAAAATGAAAAAGATCCGAATTCTGACATTGAATCATTAAGAATCTTAAAAAACGTAATACTTATCATTTATTTTCTATTATTTATTTATTATACTATTGCAACAAATTGGCGCCCAACGTGGGGCCATCATTCGGAGCTTAACATTTACCTAGAAAAGCTTGATATGTATAGACTGTAGCTTATCAGTTAATGTTATGGAAAAAATAGATATAATAATATGTATCCAAAACGGAAATTGCATTTTATATTACAAGGATATTTATTTTATGTATGTGAGTATGTCTAGTTTATATATAAGTAGAATCATACATGCACTGGTCAAACATCCGTTTGAATAGAAACACGTTTAGAGGATGCTAATTTTAAGAAAATACAATAAAAAATATCTCAAAAATAATAGAAGTTTCACAGAATTTAGTTTTAATTCGAAGAATAAACATACCAGTATAAGAAATTATTTGCACAGAGTTAACAAAACAAAATTCATGTCTCTATCTACTTCTTACCGTTGAACGACCATAAGTTCATGCTAAAGTTTTGTAGCTTTGAATTTAATACCTCAATTTGTCATGATAATATTTAGAGATGTGCGGGTACCCAAAATACTCTGGTAAGGTCAGGTCGAGTTCGGTTTTTTACCTGGTCTCGGTCGGGTACAAGATTGTTCGGGCACCTGCAAAATTACTAGGTTACCAAAAAATATCAGGTGACCCAAATAAAATGATTTACGTATAAAAATAGGGTTACCAGATAACCCGGATAGCCCGACCAAATCGGGTTAGCTAAAGAAATGGACTAACAGATATGATTACACTATTAGAGAAATGTTAAAGAAATAAATTTAAAAATGTTTAATAGTTAATAAAAGAAGTATTACCAAAGAATTTTTAAAATAACAACAATTGCAAGTCTATCAACCCTTTCAATTTTATTATTAATAATCCGATTCAATGTGGAACCGTCTGATAGAGCATACACAGTAATTCCTCAATACCCATACCCCCATCCCATATTCCTGAAATCCACAAATCCTTTAAAAAATCGCAAACTCCAACCACAGGAATCTCCCGAACCCCAGAACTCCTCCCTACACCTCACCACCACGCGTCAGTCGCTCGCGCCGCATCAACGACTCTTCACACGTCCGAAGCCGCGCTACAGCTGTCGACGGCGGCTGCTGAAATCGATGCGGGCTGCTGCTACTACTCGGCACCACGCTACTCCACCTCACACCTCATCCTCCTTCTCATGCGGAGAATCTTCCTTTTTTCCCCCCCGCGACCTGCAGAAGATTCCTCGAGCCCGGCGGACGTTTCCGCTCCGGCCGCGTCGGAAGAATGGCTTTTCCGTGTCGTCGGAGCCGGTCGCCCGCACGTTCTGACACGCTGACTCGCGGACAAGGAACAGCTAGAGAAAAAAAAAGGAAGGAAGGGAAGCGCGGGACGGATGAAGCTTTGGCGGTGGGGGAGAGGGTGGCTTTTCTGGAAAAGAAAGGGCTAACGAAGAGTATTGACGCAAAAGGAAGGAGAAGATCTTTAGTCTTGTGCCGTGAAATGATTTTCTTCAGTCTTGTTGCTGAGATGGGAGGGGTCTGTAAAGACTTTTCCCGAGGAGTTTAATAAGATGCGATAAGGAGGTTATTTGTTTGGGTGCATGACGTCTTACTGTTGTAAGGCTCAGCTTGTGTAATATTTATTAATTTAACTTTATACTGAAGTTTTATGAAGTAGCTTATTGTCATTTTAATAATTTTTATATATTTTATTTAAGAATTCTTTGGTGCTGTATTTATCTAAACTATATTGAATACATTTTTGTTAATGTAAAGGACTTAAATACAGAAAGTTAATAACTTATCTTTTAATAAGCAAAAGGAGGTCAACTTCAGTTATTATCCATAAAATGCTATTTATACAGAGCAAACAACAAGATAATTATTAAAATGAATCTCTTATAGTTGCATGAATATAGCTCAAAATGAAGCAGCTAATAAACAAGATCTTTTTAACGAACAAAGAATATTTTCCTTGAAAAAAGCAGTTTTACATTTTAGCTACTTTTGTTACTTTTACGCGAGAAGAAAGACGGTAAAAAAATTTCCTTTGAAACCCCTGGCTTTATTATGCCCTCTATAAGAATATCCAAGTCATAAAGATCCAAGATTGAACGTAAGTGATTTCCGTTCCCACGGGGTCATCCTGTCTTACACCTACCCCTACCCAGCTCCTCCGTGTAGTCGTACATTTCAAAATTTGCCGCCGCTTTAATTCAAAATAAAGGCGCAGCTCGCACTTCACTCGACTCAAGCAAAGCGTACGCGCGCGCGCGCGCTCGCGTCAAGGAAAATAAAGAGACCTCAGAGGCGATGTCATTAACATCTTGATGGCGCAGCGCTGCGCCGCTGTTCTCTCACAGGCATACTAAAGCAAAAGCCTTTTCCTCGACTCTTCCGCGCTCTCTCTAGGGGATTTTTCTACGCTCTATCTCGCTCTTCGCCTTTCTAACGATAATCGCAGCAGCATAGCCGAAGAGTAGAGTAGAACGGTGAAAGAGAGGAACAGACAAAGACAGTTCTTCTCTGACACTCCGCAAAGGGCCTCCAAATAAGAGGAAAGAGAGTGTAAGAAGACGTCTGTGCACTGAGCGGAAGATCGTATATGGGACGCTCTATGTCAAATCGGATGATAAAAATTTTGCAATAGACGAAATTATGGAGTACTTAAGTCATTGCTTAAGTAATTACTTGAGTTATTGTTTAAATAATTACTTAAGTGATTGCTTAAGTAATTACTTAAGTTACTGCTTAAGTAATTACTTAAGTATTTACTTAAGCAGTTATTTAAGGAATAACTTAAGAACTTAATATACAATACGACAAGTCCTTTAAGGTTTTGAATTTCCGCGCAGTCTTTTTCAGAGTTGAACATTACTGCACGTCAGCAGCAGTCAACTTCAGCGGTTGGGAAGTTTTCACGCTCCCATGGCAAGACGTGATTTTCTAACCTTCTTCGCTGTCACACGGCCTCCAGAGGCAGTATGTATATTGGAGAGGCTCGACTTTGTTGGTTAATTCTCGTCGTGTATTTTCACAATGTCACTAAGATAAGCACTAATTTAATTTATTTCGGTCTTTGAAAAGAGATGTACTAAGACATCCGAATCGTCGGCAAATAAAAATAAAACTGTCCCGTAGCGATCAATCAAGCCTTTCCTTCTCTAAACATTTTTGCTGCGTTTCTATTACTACTTCTACCCATTTCCCCATACTTCCGTAGATTAAAAATTTTTCATCTCTACTTGACGTGGAATGTCCCACATAGAAGCAAGCAAGCAGCACAGCGAAGAAAAATAGAAATGCTACGCGATACAGTGCGCGATGATTCTTTGATATTCCCGGTATAGACGTTCGACTGTACCCGTGCAAGCGCAGGTGGACCAACTCTGTGGGGGTGAAATTGACAGCGTCCCGGTCTTCCGGGATTTGAAGCAGCGATGGCGACGACTACGACGACGATCCTGCGCTCTATGGGAAATAAAGACGACGACGACGACGGAGAAGAAGGAGGAAGAGGGAGAAGAAGAAGATCGGGACGACAGGCAGTATAGCGGAGAGCGCGCACTATCTCGGAAAAATTATGTCGGTGGCCCATCTCGTCAGACGCCGAGCGAGAGCCAGGGGTGGCAAAGGGGAGATATGAAATAACCGGAATGAAAGGGAGAGTAAGAGAAGGGGGACACTTTGCCCTGTGTGCTAGTCTTTCCCCCTTCTTAGTTCTTCCGCATTTTTGTGTCGTTGCTGCTGCTCTTGTCTAGCGGAAATTTTCTTTTTTGCAGAGGTAGTCGGCTTTCTTTCCATTCGTGTTAGCTCTTTGTCTAACTCGATTTTCAGCTTGCTTGCTGCTTGCGAAAGAATATGAGAGCGAACGCGAGAACGTCGTTGTGGACCCCAAGGAAATTAAATATTGAGCTGGGTGATCGAACTCGGTGTTGATGACGTACGAATTCGTAGGTACGCGTTTGTTACAGGCATTTTCATGTATGTGTGTATGTAAGGTTGATGGATATGTATAGAGTATGGACGGTTGTGTGAGGTTATTGACCTACATACAGGCGTGTGTGTATTGTATGTATCTACGAGAGATCCATTTAATGGTTTTGTTATGTTCAAACGAAGTTTATACGTTGTGTGTAATTATGTGGTTCAGGATTGGATAAAATTTATGCGTGAGTGAATCGTTTTTCCGAATGAAGATTCTAAGGGTTCTTTACACACTTTTGCAGCTTTGTATTATTTTCAATATAACACGATGGTACCTGTATAAATTCATTCAATTTTGCAACAATTTTTGTTAACAATACTAGATAGGTTCTATTAATTACGTACATCTCTTTTCTTTTTCTCTTAATTCCTTTTTTTTCTTAGGTAAAATACTTGTTATTACTTTAAAGTTATTTATAATATCAAAATTTGTGATGATTACTAATATTGTATTTTGAGATTAGAAATATTAAACACAATAGATAAAACTACTTGGTTTAAATAAAAATAGACAATAGTACATTTTGTAGATCAAGATAAAGTTTTAAAATAAATGTAATAATTGTAATTTATAACTAACATAAGGAATACAAAAAATAATGTATTAAGTTTTCTTTAAAAATGTTCAGATTAATAAAATTCAAATATCTGTAGTTCTGTCGCCTTTTTGAAACAGCCAATAATATCGAGAATTGAGATGCTTCATATTTTCCGGTTATTACTTTTCTTAAAAAGCGACAATACACGATAAAATCGAATTTGAATCAAAGTAGCTTTCATACTTGCTGAACCTGATTCCGCACAAGAAAGGCAAGAAAAAGGTGAGAATAGGTGTGCGTGTGTGCGTGTGCGCGCGCATCGAGCCATAGATTCCGAGGGGTTGCGCCGTTGCTTTAAAAGCCGGTGTCGGACAAAGCAGCCGGAAAATAATACCTTTGATTTTTTTTCCTCTTCTTCGTCCTTTCTATATCACTCCCCTTGAGTTCCCGTGTCGAACACACCCAATTTCGTTCCTAGCTTTTTACACCGGATATCGTCCTCTTCGCGATTTACTTTACACGGGGCCCCCTTTGAAATGCACAATATCGCGCCCGAGCTATTGCGCGCGCATTATGGATCCCTCTTATTATTGCCTCATGCTGTGTTACGTAACATTTTTATTTTCGATTCTTCTATGTCGAAATGGTATAAAATGATTGTATAAAATTGATATGTTATCTAATAAAAAATATTTTGTAAAATAAAGTATTTATTTATGTCTACGAGCTAAATGCATTTCAAATGTATTTGAAATTTATATTAGAAAATTTGTTGACGAGCGGTGTAGTCTTTTCTTATCTAAGAAATATTTTGCACATGAAAAATGATTTGCAAATATATAAAATATTTAATTTTTTAACGTAGAAACGTACTATAAAACTTGTGGATGCAGAAAATATCTGGTGGTTGATGTGCATATGTGTGTGCGTGCATGTGTGCGTACGTGTCTGTATATGTGTGTGTTGTGTGTATGTGTACGTGTGTGGGTTTGTGTATGTGTGTTAGCGTGTATGTGTGTTGTGTGTATGTGTTTGTGTGTGGGTGTGTGTATATGTATGCATGTGTGTGTGTGGTTGTGTGAGTGTGTGTATGTGTGTGGTTGTGTGTGTGTGGTTGTGTGTTTGGGTGTGGTGTGGGTGTGGATGTGGGTGTGGGTGTGTATGGGTTGTGTATGTGTATATATGGTATTTATACGTATGTGTGTATCTGTGTGTATGAGTGTGTCGCACATCTACGTTCGAATATTCCGCAAATATTCGAATAAAATCTAGCCAAATTTTGCTTGGACGTTTGCTAAGATGTATGAGATATATATAAAGAGGCTCTTGAATATTTCAGCGAAAGAGGTCAAATAATTTTGGCTATGCAGATATTTTTCGAAATTTAAAAATTATAGAATATTGGGTTTCTGATAATTTCTTAATGTAAGGTTCTTTTTTTGGGAAGAAAATTTTTTACACTGTAATGTGTCAATTATTATAGCGTAGATTTACTATATACTATCATTACAACAATTTTCATCAAAAATAAATTGAGAAACTTAAAAATTATCGAATACGATAGCAATATGTACTTCCTTACAGCCATGTGCGCACTTCTTTACCGTCAAATAAGGAAGTAGATATAGCTATCGTATTCGATAATTTTTTAGATAAGCGTCAGATACTTGAGTGTGCATAAAGAAAAAGAACGCATTCCGTCGTTTGTATGAAACTGGTAGATTTTGTGTCCACTCATTTTATAAGACATAAATAAAAAATACTTTGTTTCCTATATGAAAAAAAATTGCACAAGTTTCTGCAAAATATTTGGAATTTTCAAAACTTCCCACAGATTTTTCTATAGGTCTTTCACCTTTAGATTTTCCTGAAAAGAAAATTTGCAGAAATTCTGCATTCAATAATTTCTGCAGATATTCCTGTAGAAAAAACTACAAGCTACAATCCTGTAGGACAATCTGTCGTAATTATCGATTATTATAAGAGTTCTATGGAAAATCTTGCAGAAATATCTGCTGAATTTTCTGCAGATACATATTGAAATAAAAAAATAAAGTGCTTTAAAAAGAGGAACTGAAAAAAGCATGATACGAATACAGTGTAAAAGCTGGAAAGAAAAAAATTAAATTATGAAAAATAAATACAAACTTGCTGGAACTGAAATTTACAATAAGTTCATGCATAAAGAAAGGAATAGTATAAACTCCTATGTACGAGGTTTAAAAGAAAATAGTTTAAAAAAAACAATGCTTTCTATTAGAGAAAACAAAAGTACAAGTAGAATAGGGAAAAATATTTATTAGACAAAAGTATTATGTTTGGGATAAAGAATATCAACATCTATTATCCATAAAGGTAGAAGAGATATGAGGAGATACGAGAACAAAAGTAAAACCAGAGCGGGAAGAAATAAATCCAGAGTGAAAAGAGAAAACGGTAAGCATACAAACTCAGTAGAGTAATAGAAAGAAGGCCTTAGTCTCTCAGAGCGATGTAAACAATCACGTACAAGTACTGTACGCGGAGTAGGATATAGAGAGAAGAGGCCAAAGATGTAAGAGCAAGCTGAGGTAAAGAAGACAAAGAACATAGTTTAGTTAAACAAAGGAACAAACTGAAACTTACTCGATATAATGTTTCGAAATATAAAGCTGATATTTAACATGCTCATGACATTTATAGCAAAAAAGAAGGATAGATTAAACTGTGTAAAATATTGTACATATATGTATCTATAGACCTGGAAATATAATAAAGGCATTTTATTTATATATGAAGATATTCATGATCGTTGGTTTAAGTTTTAAGTAAAAAATCTAACAATCTTGTTAAAACATACTATAATACAAGCACAGCAGAAATAACCTGCGCGCCAAAGGAAGAAGCTCTGCAAAAGAAGAAGGCTGCAAGATGGAAGTAGGATGCGCGCGTAGTATAGTTGGCCCGACCGCGCCGCCATCCAAACGGCATCACGCTACGAGCGCGATAACAATGCCACTGACATCGCGACGCAGCAAGGAAGAGCGAGAGAGAGAGAGAGAGAGAGAGAGAGACGATAACGCGCTCGCTCGCGCGTATCCACTCGCGAGCGCGCGCTCGTAATGGCGAAAATAAAAGCGAGCAATAACGACAAAGACTCCTTCCCTCTCGCTCGTGCACTCGCGAGTGAAAAAGCGGAATAAGTGACGGAAGAGCGAGAGAGAGATAGAGAGAGATAGAATCCCCTCTGAATAAAGCAGAGAAGAAATAGTAAAGCATAGAGTGAAGAGTACGCCTGTGTGTTCACTTGCGATACACCGCGTCTACCTACGTATGCGCATGCACACGCACACGTGTGTACATTCGTACATATGTACGTATACATACGTGTTTATAGGCGGCTTATAAACCGGGGGATGCGCGCGTGTACGTCGCGTCGTCAAAGCGCGCGTGTGAGTCGGCGATTTTCGACGCCTCCTTTTATCGATGCTGCTGCTGCCGCTGCTTGCAGTGATACACAGCGCGCCGAGCGCATCGCGAAGCACTTGCATTATACGCTTGTTCCCGAATGAATGCTTCGCCATAAAACGCGAGGCAGGGGGACGGGGGAGTTTCTGAAAGAGGACAGACAACCCGCGGCCGAGAGACGCGACATCGACGTCGTTCAGCGCCGTGCTTCTGAGCTTCCGCGCTCGTGATTTTACGGAGGATTTTTATCAGTTCATAAATATTGATTGTGAGGTTTAATTTTGATTGCGGCGCGTTTCGAGGAGGAATTTCGAGGGTGCGGGGAGAAGATGGTTCGTATAATGTATATTAGACGGTTGATACGCCTCTGAGGGGTATTATTTTGATAGTTAAAGCAATGTTTACTTTTTAAGTATTTATTTATTATTACGATTGATTATGTATGAGTTAACGTTGATTTAAAATTCGAATGTTCTGAGTTAAATATTGTAAAAGATCATTATCCAGTTTATAGACGGCAAAAATATTTTGATGCAATCAAAGTTGATGCAAGTTTTTATATCTTAAATATAGCATACGTGATTTTGCCACGAATTAGACCCCTCTAAGTGGTCTTTATAGTTCCTTGAAAATTTGCTAATGTACATTATTAAATTTAAGCGGTTTTAACCATTTACCACGTGTTTTTGAATCAGGTGGTGCATTTTTCATGGTGATCGAGACTTCAAATCAAAAGTTCTTTTCAGAATCGCTTTATTAATTTAAAATAAAGATCGCAATATTTGAATTGGTATGTTGATCGAAAATTATCAGTAAGACTAGAATATAATTACGCTCTTCACTTACAGTAAATAAAATACTATTTCATGAGAAAAGTGAAACTTTTAGATAAAGCGGGCAAAGTAGATCTGACATATCCCATTAAATATTTCCAGCTAAGACATAAATACAATTGATTGTTATAAAGTACTATTGTTAATATACAGACAAACTGTTCTAAACCAGTTACAATATTTCAACTAAAGCTTTTTAATCAAAGTCTCAAGAGTCCAGCATGGAAATTATATTCAAATGTCATCAGTAGAAGGATTGATATATTTTCTCATAACTTTGGATGTAAGGTACATTATTATATAGAAAAAAATAATGATGGGTAATCTTGGTTTTACATTATTTTGTCTACATTTATGCTCGATTGATAGAATTTGAGGAGGGATGTTTAAATTTGGAATTGACAGTCATGCCCCCTTATGAAAAAATATACTTTCGAGAAGATATAATATTTTATATAACCATACAATAACTTATAATGACAAGTTCTTTACTGAAATTAATAAAATCTTTTAAGATTAGCAACAATCTACAACCTGGATAATCTTCACGCACGCCTCGCATTCATTTAATTCCTCTGGTCCATTTTTCTCTACGCAAGCATTGTACAGCGAAATAATTACGCCCTCTCCTCCGCATACGCACGCCGTCGACTTTCACATTTTTATACATCTACCTCCTTGCACTTAGACACTCGTAATTAAAGTTAATTAAGCTTCATAATGAAGTAAAAATACCTGCTGCCGCGGCGAATCCCCGTACACTGTAGCAGTGCGCCCGGGAAGGAGGAAGAGTGGCCTCCCCGAGCCCCCACGCGCCTTTTCGTAATTCTATCTTTATGAACAACCTAATAAAGCAAGGCAATAAACTCAAGTCAGCTCCTCACTTTCCATTCTCGCCCCGCCGCGAGCTCTCGCATTGTTTTTCTCCTGGCGCTGTCGCTGCCGCCGCGGCTCGACGTATATATACACACGGGGCGAAATTAATTAACTGCAAAATTAATTAACCCGCGCCGGGCCGCGCGAGCTTCCAGCTTCTTCTTCTTCTTATGCTTCTTCTGCTTCTTCTTCTTCTTCGTCGTCTTCGTCTTCTTCTTCTTCTTGGTCGTGGAAGGACTTTTTCACCGGGGCCCTGTCAGACCGAGAGCGAGAGAAAAAGGGATGAAAGAAGCGGAGGACGGCGACTCCTTAGTTAGTGCGCGGACCCTCGATCTTTGGATTACGAGACTTTAGCTCTGGACAGCTCTGGTGTTGGTACAGCGTCGCTGAATTATTCTTAAAGCTTGACGAGAGATGCAGTATATAATACAATGTAAATATTTATCTGTTTATAAAATATTTTCGCATTTAACACCACGACGCTAAAATTATGAGGATATGATATGAAGTGCTAAACAGTCGCTTATGTAGTTTTGAACTAAAAAAAAATTATTGTGGTATTCTCTTTAAAAGAGAAATTATTATTGATCTCTGTGAATGATTTAATCTCCTGAAACGGATACGTAGAAAGTTTTATTTATAGCGCCGCCCTCGCAGAAGATTATACTAAATGGAAAAATTTTGTCTCAAGAAATTAATCAATAGTGAATGTGTCTAAAAACCTACTAAAACTAAATTATAAATCTACATAAAACATACACACGAGACAAAGCTTTCGAAGAAGCACTCACACACACGTACATATTGTATATACATATGCGACACTCACACTTACGACTTAATGATAAATGAATGAGATAAGAATAAATGCATTGACTTTTTCTAGCGCTTTTTATTAACAATCATTTTTGCTCAATAATCATACTGACAATTTATAGAACTACAATTAATCGCATAGAATTGAAAAGTTTGCAAATGCTATAATAATTTTAATATTTGTGATATATCAAATAGTAATTTGAGTAATTTAATGAATCGAATAACCTAATTAAATAATAAATTATTGAGGATAATGATTAAATTAAGCAAAATATTATGCGATACAATATAAATCGATCACCATAATCATTCACACATTTTTCAAAACTAATATATTCTCGTATTGCTCTCAACAGCGCATATGCTTCTAAATTATGATGCAGAAATATCACAATTGTTTTAATTTCCTTTAAAATTCCCCATGATTAATTGGCTATGGCAAAAATAAAAATTTTAAAGGTGAATCAATTCTCCTCGTTTAATAGTATTGACGTATTCAATAAATACCCAGCTGCTATTTTGTACATTTACGTAAAATGATGATTTTTCTTCAAACAAGCTTCAGGAAGACTCTAAAGATAAAAAATCCACGTCCAACCTCAGGGCCTGTTTAAAAAATTTCAAATTACAGATTTCACCAGAAATAAAAAGAGAAGGCAAATAAAAACTTCCATACACCAAACCATAACTTTGATTACGACGCAGTTTCCTGAAAAGTCGGCGAAAAGCGAAACGGCAGAGGCCCCGTGGCAGGCCGTTTGAAAGCCGAAGTGAATGAAAGCGGATGGCCAGAGCCAACGGCCAGAGGGAAGTCATCGCCGAGAGCCGGATGAAGCAAAGGGACTCGGCGCGAGTGACTCGCGCGTTATTTCCTATCCGGTTACCGGAGGCGGTGGTTGGCTGGCGGAGACTTAAATGGTGTTTAATAAGGGAGCTTGCTGAACTTCCGGGCATGGATCTTTTGCCAAAATTTTTCGAGATCTTTATCGCATGAAAGTGAGATTGAGAAGAGGGATGTGGGTGTGATGGTGATACGTTGTGGAGGATGTGTAGGGGAAACAGGGGTAAAGTGAATCATGCTTCTTATTTGTTCTTCAACAAATTATTATTTATGCCTGATTTTAATTATAGTGAAAGATAATTATGCAAGGATGATAATTAAGTTTCACTGCATAACAATTAATATTTTATGAAAGAAAAATAATTGTATTTTTTTACCTTAAAAGAAAGGTTTTTCTTTTCTTAAACAAACACTTTAAAGAATTGACGTCTCGGGGTAAAGTGAATCGGGATAAAGTGGCCCGGAAAATAGTGCTATAGCACTAATTTATACGCGGCCAAGTGGAAAATTTAACTAAATATTAATCAAGGTGAGTGCTAGTGTAGTATACAAAGCCTTTGTTGCAACGCATTTCGTATTTATAACAAAATTGGCCAACATAACCTCCACATTTAACTGTTTCGTATTTTACAGTATTTTAAAAGTTTCAAGATGTCTTTTTGGTTTTATTGTTATCTAAATTAACGTTTTTATCTATTCTTGTACAAAACCTAGTAAAATATTTTCAAAATATTTAATTCTATCCTCTAGTTCATTTTACCCCGCACTGAATGGCCCGGGTAAGGTGAACAGGTACAGGGCCCCGTATCTTAACTTTGCGGAAAAAGTTTCCTGAAAAGCTTTAAACCAAAAAAAAAGCGATGAAAAAAGTTTTATACATAGGTTTGAACCAAAAAATTTGAATTAAAAAGTCTTTAAAAATGTTCAAACTGTAAAAATGCAATGGAAAAGTTTATAAAAAAAAATTATATAATTTTATATAGATTCTTATAAGTTTTTTTTCAATTTTACTACATGAAAGTCAATTGTACTAACAATATTTGATTATGGGGAAGATACGGTAACAGTTAATATTATAACCTAGATACGACCCTGGGCCTCGACGCTGATTGGCTGGCACCTATTCACAGTGTCGGGAGGTTTGACTGTAATATAAAATATGATTTTTAAACGTCTGACATAAAAATTATGTAATACCAAATATATACAGCGTTTCTTCTGAATAATGGATTATTCGGATAACGTCATTCATTTACATTGAAGACTTCATTGTATAATTATAAATTATCCGAAAAATGTCACTCACTTACATTGACGACTTCATAATATTAAACATAAATTTTAATTATAAATGAATTTTCATACATTTCACCTTCAGTAAAAAATAAGTAATAAAGTAAATCTATTTCAATTCCAATATATTTCATATTATTTATATATTCCAATTTACGAAGATACGGAATAGATGATCATTATAATAATATTGGAAATGAATATTTTCATAGATTCAATCTTTAACAAACAATACTTAATTATATTATATTAAATTGTGAATATAATTATATTAATAATTAATAATATAAATCAATTTTAATTTTAAGAAATCTTGTTTTATTCACAAACTTTGAAAATACAATAAATAATAAAGATACAAAAATTACAAATATATAACAAGCAATATCTTCGTACCTATTGTGACTAGCATCCCTAGACTTAGGTACGTATTCTTATTAAATGTCTATATTTTTATTATTATTAGTAGCAGTAGTTTAATGAAATCGGAAACCGTTGCAATATACATGTACACGGTGCACTGTCAATCCAGGATAACGTGAGTCCAGCTATATCCTAAAAGGCAATATTCTCCCCCTTCCCCCTCCCATCCACACACACACACACACACACACACACACACACACACACATATATATATATATATATATTTACATACCGTATATAAATCTTCGTGCAAGCATGTTTCAATATATACGCGCCACACGAATGCACGAGATACAGCTTTATTTAGCAGAGCTCGCACCAGCCACTAACTGAAACACTCTCGTATGGAAGATAGAGCGCATACATATAACATACGCAGTTCCCCGAATCCTGGAATTTGACGGGTGAAGAAGAATTTCATCGAGGCTTGGTGCGCAATTGTTGGTGTATACAAAAACGGATCAGCGAGACGCGCGAGGGTAAGATACGAATCCGGATTTAAGAGAGGCGACTTAATGGTTCGGTCAGCGCTCGCGCGCGGGGTTCGAAGATGAGTTGACTTCGGACGAAGGGGCTCCCCCCCGATCGGGTCTCGGCTTTTCCTTCTTTGTGTGCCGCTGGAGTAGCTTGACTTTATTGAATAATGCATTCTTATATTAACTGGATGGGGGATGAGAGAATGATGAGGTTTTTCTGCGGGATGTGGGATTTGGTGATTGGAATGTGAGGGTTTTCTTACGAGGAAGAAATCATAGGTGCTGATATTTGAGATGCGGCATTATTACTTCTTAAAATTCTTAGATTGAGTGACAAAATTGTGAAGTTAAAAAATTATAAGTTACAATATTTGTGTTTTTTATATTACTTACTTGTAGATTATTTAATGTATATTTAGTTTCGTTCTTACTTTTAAAATTTGTTACAATATTTGCCATCTTGCTAGTAGAAATTCATTTTTCTTTATTCATCATTAAAGTTTTTAAGTGTAATTAGATCAATATTTGTTTAGTAAAGTAATAGATGAAGTTGATAAACAATAAATTTAAAAAAGTCGAAACTAAGAAATCAATCCACGATTACTAGAAGGACTATCCGGATAATCCTGTTTTTCCATTGTTTTTTTAACTCCACTGCAAGTACAAAAGTATAATTGATTTCCAGACAATCCGGATTAAAAGCTTTTCTATTACTGGACGAGCATTAAATGTTCGTTCTTCTGTTTGTATCTCGATATACAGGTTACTCTTTGTTATTTATTAGCTTTTCATTATCCATTCTCGATTATTCCAAACATAAAAATAATGTTAATTATAGTTTCAAAGTATTCTTTGGTGCGTTCTATGTCAATGAAAATGTAAAAGTTTTTCAAAATTTATATTCACGATGATTAATTGCAGAAGAAAGTCATGATCTATTGGAAACAATGCATGTTTTAATTCATATTAAATAATTAATTTAATTTAAGAGAGTATCTATCCAAAATCAAAAAAAAAATATTCTCCTTCTTATGGTTAAAAGTTTAAATTTATTATAACGGAGGCACGGGTTTTTGGGAACCCGTGGCATCAAGGAAAAGGACAAGAAATTATTTATGCAGATTGGATTTGGCGTGATTTCGTTAAGGATTCAATCTGGAAAGAAAGAGGGGGAGCGGGGGTTTTTAAGGTGAACACAAAGAAACTCACGTCACTGGAGTTAAAATGATCTTTCAGAATCAGCGAGATATGAATGAGCAGAACGAACTGATTGTTTGTTACGTATCGCGGCAAGGTCGGAATTCCACGTGAGGCAGGGAACTGAATATTCGATTTTCGGAAAGACGAGTGTCGAAGACGACCAGTCCAATACGATGCAGTCCGTTGTTCGTCGATTACTGAGCCGCGATTGCGACTGACGGGAGACGAGTGAACGACTGACCCTTTCGTTGGTGCGTCGGGATCTTTTAAGGTAGTTGAGTAAGTTTTAATTGTCCATTAGAAAAAAAATTATATTAAATGCTTGTAAAGATTCTATAATTTAAATAATAACATTATAAAAGTAGAATACTTAATGAAATGGAAAAAAATTATTTCAACCAAATCGCGACGCCAGCAGCAAAATTATTGTCAATTTAAAAAAATCTACTATGCAATAAAATTTTCTTTATTTTTCAATCAATTTTAATTTTTTGGTGCTTATTTTCTTCTTTAGACATCTATCTATAGATTCACCGTTAAAAAAGTTATATATTAATTTAACTTTCACGAGAAAAGACTAATTGTTTATAAGTTTTTACATAGAAAATGTTTTTATACATAAACAAATACTCTTTTCTCTTTAAGGATAAAAAAATATATAATTTTTTTTAACGTTGAATTTATAGACAAATATTAAAGAAGAAAATAAACGTCGAAATATTAAAATTGATTGAAAAATAAAGAAAATTCTATTGTATAAGTCGAATTTTTTTAAATTGACAATATTTACGCGTCTGCCGCGATTTTGTTGAAATAATTTTTTTCCATTTCTTTAAGTATTCTTCTTTAATATACTATATTATTTAAACTATAGAATCTTGTATGATTTTTATATAATTTTTTGTTCTAATGATCAAGTAAAAATGACCCAACTACCTTAAAGACTTAGCCACAGAGAACCAGCGACTTTTTATTCCTACGTGTCCATAGAAGTCCACGGACGGCCGGGGAAATCCGCGCCAGCGGCGGACGCCGTTGCTTTTGCGACCTATCCCATGCTTCGAGAGACGAGATTTATGGTAGGACCTGCGCGCGCGAGACCCTATGCGTGCTCGTGTTTTTATGGCAAGCGCCATCTGGCTTGTGTCGCGCACTCGCGTAGTATTCGCGTTTGACAGAGAAAGTCAGGAATTTTAAGAAACGTCATGCGACGCGGCTCTTGTTTATAAAATTAATATAATCTTTTTAATGAAGGTCGCGGCGTGCGGACATCAATTAATTTAAGAAGATGATTCAGAAATTGTCAATCCTTTTACTTCATTATTTATGAATTTAATATGAGTAATTCTACATTCAAAATAGAGACAAAATGAAGCAATTTCTAAATGTTCGTTGTACTTAAGGAATTGATAAACCCACGTAAAATGTTGTTCGAATATAACTGTTATATCGTTTTGAAAAACGTTGTAGGTAAATCATTATTAAAAATAAATAGTTATTAATAATTATTCTTTTTCTAGTAATAGTATATCATTAATCTTTCTAAAATAATTTTGCTATAACAGCCAAAAATATTGCTTAACTCTTTTTAAACATTCATATTTTCGAAATATTACTTCACAGACCATGCATTCGAACTCTTCTTGATACTCCATCAAAGGGAAATAAAGGA
Source organism: Gastracanthus pulcherrimus (assembly GCA_949152435.1). Classification (NCBI taxonomy): domain Eukaryota; kingdom Metazoa; phylum Arthropoda; class Insecta; order Hymenoptera; family Pteromalidae; genus Gastracanthus; species Gastracanthus pulcherrimus. The sequence goes on from OX424572.1 coordinate 199,102,266, forward strand.
TTCATAAAAACAACGATATAGAAAAAGTTGCCTTTGACATGTTTCAACAACAAAAGTCCATCTCCTCACAAAGTTCCCTTCGAAATCCATCATCTGTAAAAGTGCACACGGGAACGTAGTAAAAAACACTGCGAAGTAAGTAAGCTCGCCTGCAATATCGCGTCTCTATACAGATGCTCTACTCTTTGCCAGCTCACGATGTCCAAGTCCAAGCGAATAGACTGCGACGACGAGGGCGTGCAGTAACGCAAGAGGTAACTCGTATTACCGCATCGCGCAGTTTCCGATTCTATACCCTGGATTTGCAGACTTTCTCTATCTTTCTCTCTCTCTCTCTCTCTCTCTCTTCCTCTCTCTACATATACGTCTGTGCACCTCATTTTCACTCGCGGAATCAAGTTCCTCGCTCGCGCCTCTATCGTCGGCTCGACAGTGCACACATACACATCCAGAAGCAGAACGAATTCTCCGTCGAGTTAATTAGTTTCGCGCACTGCTGCCGGCTATCTCCCGTACTTTTCCTTTTATCTCTCTCTCTCTCTCTCTCTCTCTCTCTCTCTCTCTCTCTCTCTCTTTCTCTCTCTATCTCTCTATCTTTCTCTCTTCTCCTCGTAATTGAATGAATATTTAAAAACACGCGTACCGGCGGCTCAGATTCTCACTACTCGTGACTTTGGGCGGTCGCGTGACCCATTTCGCCCTGTCTAATTCTTTTAAGAGCTCGTTTTCTTCTCGCTGCGCGCTCTTTTTTTTTTGCTCTTCGCGGTTTTCTTTTTCTGCTTTTTCATCGGAGAGCGAAGGAAAAATTAGCACGACCACCTGCGAGCCTACTCTTTCGCACCACACGCGCTATGTAAATTGAGAAAGGCTCGTTTTTTCAGCGAATTTTAATGAACGAAGTTTGATGTGTAATTAGGGAGGCGTCATGTGTTTGCACAGCGCGCGAGATCTCTACTGAAAAGTAAATGAGTAAAGTAGAAAATTAAAGGTGATAAGGACATAAAACGATTTGATAAATAAGTTTACTTTATACCTTGAGTTATGGTTATACTCTTTTTCTTTTAGGTGTAATTGAAGTAGGTTGCATTACTAGAATTACTGAGAACATTTTTATAAAATCGTATGACTACACAAAAATCACGACTTTTTTTTAGCTATTTTCAAAGAAAGATTTTATCTGATAGAATATAAATACTTCAGCTACACAAGTCGTGCTGTAAGGATCGATTATACCTGAGAGGGTAACCCCTCATGGGCAGTTCCAAGCCGTTCTCCACTTCGTGAAAGTTGTAGGAAACGCACTTAACGATTTCCGAACTTGAAAAAAGGATTATTTTGTAGAAATGATCAGTTTCGAAACTTTAAAGGCTAAATCGAGTTTTCGATCGAGTTAGTTTTCGATCCTATTACCGAAGAAAGAAACGGAGAATCCAGATGATTCCTTACAAATCTCTAAGAGAAACTACGTAAGTGTTTACAGTCCAGAGCCTACAAGATAAAACAACTTTCAAATAACTAAATTTCAAACTATATTTATTTTTTTATTAAATATAAAGTTTATAAGGGTCTGCTTGCATGCAAATGAGTTTTTACTTCTATTTTATCTTGTATTATCAAATACTAATTTTTTTTAAATTATCGTCACTAATGGTCTGATTTACTTAATTACAAAGTTAACCTGCTATCTCTTCGTTAAGAATGTCTATTTCTCTCTTATTAAAAAGTGCGCTAAAGAAAAATTTATTTGTATTCGATATTGATTAAAAGCCGATTCAAACACAGAAATAAACAAACAAATATTTATTCAAACTAAACATGTATTATTAAAAAATATATTTTTCCTAATCAAACAAACTCTTTTTTGATTCAAAATATAATATTCTCTATGCAATATTAATCAAACATGATATACTTAAACAAAGTAAAATTTCTTTGCGATGGCCAAAAAGGTACTAAAAACTCCATTTTTCAATCCAAAGATGCACCCGGGCGCCCATGCATAAACACCCACACATAACCAAACATAGACCCACGCTCTCTTCGGCTTCCCATCCTATCAAGAAGATCTCTGTTCACTCCGGTAAAAAGCCACGCGCCAAGCGAGCTTTAACCCAGTTGCGCATCCCACACATCTCTTTCGCACTTATCTCAGCTATACCTTAGGCCTCTCCTCCCCCCGCGCGAATTTCCCTTCCAATCCTACTTTCTACCAGTGGCAACTTCTCCCTCGCAGTCCGGCACGGCGATCAGGGCTCGCGTGTGCGCCATTTTCTCGAGAACTTTTCGTACGCACACACACGCGTCCCGTTCCTTGTATATACACTGCAGCTCGGATATATAGGGCGTGCGCTGAAGCCGCAAGCCGCGATGCGCGCGACCTCAAAGACTCCTGGCGCGACGCGCTTGCACTTTAATTAATGCTCGCCGAAACCCAAAGACCCGTTTTTGCGAGAAGCCCGAGGAGCGATGTATACAGGGTTTCGAGGAGGGGGGAGAGAAGCGCGCGGTAGAGGTAGGGGAGTCCTCTTCGGTCGCGAATGACTTTAATTAGACGCGCGCGAATTTTGCGGTTAGGTGATTATTTATGCCTCGATAAATTGATTTCGCAGAGGGAAGCTGCTGCCGCTGCGGAGCGTCTGTTAAGGTGGAGGGCTGTATCAACGGCTGCTCTTTGGATTTCAGAGTGGGATTTAGGTAAGGTTTACAAGGCTGTTGTTTGTGGAGCATTTATTATTTATTACTCGTTCTAGCCTATGAGTTTGAGCATTGTAAACAGTAAGTAAAGAATTATTTTATAAAAGGAATGGACGTTTATCAAATGTCATTTATTTCATGCAAGGTTTTGTAGCATTACAATATTGTTTCCTTCAATAAATAAATATTTTAAACAACACTTTTCAAAAACTGCAAAAATAATCTTTTCGTTGAATTGCGTTGTTTAAAGATGTAAGCATTTAATCTAATACGCTTCGACACGTATTTTAGTTATTTAGAAATGAACGGAAATTAATGTAATACACCTTGGGTAACATTAATCGGTTTCATAATCGTTGATCGCATACATTTAGAAAATATAGATCATATTATTAAATTGTTCTAACTTCATTTCTAATATAATATATATATATATATATATATATATATATATATATATATATATATATATATATATATATATATATATATATATATATTATATCGAAAATATTATAATATTGATCTGTATTGCACTGGTATGTTAAAGAGAAATTATTTAATATTTTTGAGGATGTAGAAATTGTATGGATGTACTACAGAGAAAGATAATAGTTAATTTGAAGTTCATGAAAAATAATTTAAAAGAACCTTGAATTTATAGAGATTTCGGTTATAAGAAATATTTTACAACATACAATTAAGACATATACTTTTGTAAAATGTTTCCGCACAATAGAAACTATTTACATCATTTTGAAATTGGGCTCACAAGGAGAGTATTACGGGTTGTAGTCACAGATCTTCCTGAAACTTTGGGATATGTTTTCTTGTACTGCAAAATTAAAACTTAGTAAGGTAAAAGCGTCTAACTCTGCCACAAATATAAGATATAGCTGGTAACAATAGTAGTATTACTTATATACACAATGTTAAAATGGTATATATATATATATATATATATATATATATATATATAGTATCTATAAAATTATTTTTGTGAAATAATAACAAAATATTAGTTAAAATAAAAAATTGTTCGCTTTTAATACTTTAAATTTTGTTACTATCTATACCTAAACGCTTGTATCTAATGAATTAATTATAGCATTAATTTATTAATTGCGAATTTTCATTACAAGATTCCTCAATTAAATTGATTAATCAGGACCTTTCTTTGAGAATGCATTCTGCTAAAGCAGTTAGCAACGGTTTTCTCAGTACTATAATATTCTCGTATTTACTAGCAAGAATATCTATATACTTAAATAAAGAAAATCACTTTTTAAAATATCTTCCCTTTCAAAGCTATATCTGGAATTTATTAGTACCAGCATATTTAAATTACTGCACTCAGTAATATATGCCTTAAAAGCGGTAAAAATACTAGTAGAATGATATAATTGTTTGAGAAAATTAGTATCAGTTCTTTTAAAAAATTTGTATCGTTGCGCGAAATAAAAAAAAATATTCGCAATCGAATAACCCTAGTCTGGCCATTGAAGCCTAAACTTATCAAGCACACCCATATCAAAACAAACCAAAACCCAAACAATCGCCAAAGAACGCAAACAATCAATCACAATAGCCAACACTTTTGAGACCCGTTCACCAATCCTCTCTTCACCCTCTTCCGGCTACACACGCACCTGCAGGTGTGCTCCAGCGCCGTTGCGCTAAAAGCCCTCGCTCGCCCTGGGCGCGATTAAGCGCCTCGTAACGGCGGAAGCTCACGCGAGGCCGAAATCACCCGCGGAGACTCCGCTCGACGACAGCTCTGGTATTTTGAAAACGCTCCCCTGGGGGCGCGCGAGGCAGATTCCAATCACTGCTCGACAATGCGAGGAAAGAGAGAGAGAGAAACACGAGAGTGCGTGGCCAATAGGCGAAGCGACGCTTTAATTTTCGTCACGCGTGGGATAATGCTGCGGGTGAGACGAGACGAGATGCACATTTGCGTAGACACGACTGATGATTGCTTTTTTGTCTGCTGGTTTGCGTGTAGTTGGGTGATTGCGGGGATTGCTTTTTTCGGGATTCTTATTAAGGTGGGGTATAGCTAGGTGTGAATAAGATACGCATCTTTGAAACAACAAACATACATGTTTGAGGTTTTGATGAATCTTACTTTGCACTGTGTTGTAAATGAAAGATACCCAATATAGACAAAGTGTGTGTAAATAAAAAAGAATTTTTTAAAAACTGTATGTAGATAATACATTAGTTAGAAAAATGATCTAATTATTTTTCACATGTCAACATCTATTTTAAAATAGTTTTCTGAGAAAAAATGTAATTCAAATTATCAAGTAGTTTCAGTTGGTACTTTGTCTTTGGAAACAATATACAAGTTTAATGTTGTTATACGCTTTTCCTCAAAAAGCGCATAATGACTCTGCATTTAACTTATGAATTGTACTAAATAGTTTGATAGATAATTCACCTAATTTAGTATATTGTAAAGGTGATTGTCAAGAAGTTGAATATTTTCTGTCCAATCTATTTTACAATGTACCAAAGCATTACGGTGATCTAAAAAAAAGTAGTAAAGCCGAAATGACGTTAGTAACTTTACTCCGAATTTTCAAAATGTCGAATATTGTCTACTTTTAGTGAAAAATCAAAAACTTGTCAAAATGTCTTATCATTCCGTGTCCCAGCTTCAGTTTCATATGACTATGCTAACAAATTTAGTGATATACAGAATTTCAATCAAACAAAAGTGCAAATATTATGCGCATACTTATTGTTAATTCTGATTGGTGATAATTGTATCTAACCTCCAAAACTTGTATAACAAAAATAAAAATTTGTAGGCATTTATAGTACAAAAATGTCGTTGTCCACTATTTTTTACATAATAATAAATGATTATCAAGGTTGAAATGTACGATTTTTTATGAAATCTCGAAGAATAACGAAAAATACAACGCTAGGTGAAGCCACCGATGAAGCTAGAAACGGTAAGATGACCGCCATTTTTACCGTTTTCTATTGGTCAATTATAATAATATTTCATAATAAAAAACTTTTGAAGGTATTAATAAACAAGAACGCTATTGTTCACCGTTCTTAACACAATAACAAATCATTATCACCTTCGATTTTGATGCTACTATGTAAATTTTGGACGAATAATGAAAAATATGGCGCGAGGTGAAGGTCACAATGATAAAGTTCGCTCCGACCTCCCTTAAGACATTCAGGAATTAAATGTTTCTAGTTCCTATTTATAACTTATATATTCATTTTATAAAGTAAGTTGAAATGTCCAAAAAAAGTATTTAATGTAATTTATTTAATGTAAGTATTTAAAAAACGAATTTATCATTCGGAAATTTACAATAAGTACTTTTCTGTTTAGTTTTGTATATATCCTGTGAGTTTAAATAAATGATCTCGCAGACAGTAAAAAAGCAATATTCTATAAAGGGAACGGGAGACAAACAGGTAAAGACTTTTATAATATAAATAATTAATAATACTTATTAATTAATAATAATAAGAATTAAATAATTAATTAATTAATTAATTAATTATAATTAGATACCTGTGAATATCAGTCATACAAAGGGTTTCTAACTCACGTATAAATGCTTAAAAATAATAAATAATAAATAATAATAAATAATGATAAACATTTTATCTGCTAAAATGTTTATCTGTAATTTTCAAAACGTATTTCTTTCTCAAAAGTGGTTTTCTTTTTTAGGTGAAATGGACGTTTCGAGGTTACACAGATGGCTCGGGTGATCGTTGGCCGTAAGTGCATGGGATAATGAGTTCAAGCTTTGTTGGAGTAGGTGAGTTTGAGTAGTTCGAAATACAATCGTTGATGGTTACTCAAATACGGGGAAATTTTGATGAGGATAGGAGGAACTCGTAGGGTATAGAAGTTCTAAGCCCTAGTTAAATTCTATAATTTAAAAAGCCTTCTAATAACATTATTCAGTTTTGTTTATGTATATAGGTACGTAGCGTTTGGAACTAAAAATATACATTGTTCTTTTAATATTATTTTGACAAAGAAGTTGATATTTTATCAAGATTTTTCGAAAATGAACAAAATACATTTTGTCCGTATTACTGTGCTTTGTCAATCGAATTCAATGCCTATCGTACTGAGCCCCCGATTACTGAGCTTTGTTCACAATTATGTGCCTCGATTTTAGTATCTGTTACAAAACTAATCTTTTGGATACTTTATTTTTATAAGTTCTTCTTAGTTTATTTATTACTGTTTTATCGGTTGGTTTATTTCTGTAGGTAATCATTAAGTTTTATCACATTATAATATGTACGTATATTTTATATGATGCAAGAAGTCTTAATGGTAATATAATAACAGTATAAAGTAAACAACTGACTTAACCTTACCGCTAAACAAATTGACCAAATCACTCGAAATCACAATGTTCAACTTTGATAAAATCATTATTATTGCAAAATACATAATTTAAATACATAATATTTCTTGTACATTGCAAACATCAGGAAATGAACTCAACCAATGTTTTCAATATTCTAAAAGAGTTTATGCATTTATAAGTGATAATATTTTACAATTAAACTTAAAATCAGATGTGATAAAAATGTGATACCTGATGTGTATGACTAAGACTTAAGATTAATAAAATGCATTTTCAACACAGTAATATTTCAAAATTTTTTTATTAAGATCCTAAAAAATCAATATGAAGTACCACCACATTAACGAACTCGTTTATTACTTTTAAGAGTCAAAATAAAGCCATGCCATACGTGTACCGCTACCAAGCTTTACGTGCCCCACCCATGGGGCACGAGGAGCTTTTCAGACCACTTGATCAATTTATTTATCATGATCTAAGTAATAGAAATTTAATTTTGAAATTAATACATTATATTCTTAGTACGGATATCTACATGGTAACATTTTTTGATTATCATAAGTATCGTACCTTTGAAACTAAAAATATGTATTGTTCATATAGCAAGTTCACATATAGGCCTGACCATAACGAGCTCATTCAACTAAATTAGGATTCATAAAAAATCAAATTAACGTTTTAAGAAGTGATTTAACTAATTACGTTTTATATAATAATAGACTCATATTATTAGCATGGACTTCTTGTGATTAAGTTTATACTGAATTATTTATTTAGATATTTTCTATTAAATATTCTATTCAATTCTATTAAATATTCTATTCAATTCTATTAAATATTCTATTCAATTCTATTAAATATTCTATTCAATTCTATTAAATATTCTATTCAATTCTATTAAATATTCTATTCAATTCTATTAAATATTCTATTCAATTCTATTAAATATTCTATTCAATTCTATTAAATATTCTATTCAATTCTATTAAATATTCTATTCAATTCTATTAAATATTCTATTCAATTCTATTAAATATTCTATTCAATTCTATTAAATATTCTATTCAATTCTATTAAATATTCTATTCAATTCTATTAAATATTCTATTCAATTCTATTAAATATTCTTGTTTAATTAGTTAGGTAGCTACATATGTGTAAATTTTAATAAAAATGTATTATTTAGTTTTTGATTAAACTATTTCTATAAAACTTAATGTGTTTTGAGGTACTTTAGCATATATTATTATAATTGCTTTAGTTAATGTGCTTTAAACTCACTTACAATAAAATAATTACACACTGGGACATTACAAGAGTAAGGAAATGCACGAGTGAATGTCGGAATACAGCCATGTTTATTTGCCTTTTACGTGCTTCCTGTGCCCACGTTTTGCGTAATCTAAAACTACTATAAAATTACAATAAAATCAAATTAACGTTTATAGTGAAAGTTTCTTAAATTGCAGACAATTAAGCAACAAAGACGTAAAGTTTACTACTGAAACTATTGTATAATTTACCTACAAATAACTGCATGTCACGGAGGAAAATACTCTTACTTTCAAAATAAATGAAAATATTAGCACACAAAACATTATCATTATACAAAATCTAATCACAACGTTACAATGTATTGTTACGAGTTGTTATTTGTTTATAAATATATTAAGTAAAATAAATAAACTTCAATATAGTAGGTCACATAAATCATAAAACTTTTTACCCACAATTCGCTAAACAATATATCAAACATTTCGCATGACGTTGCTATAATATTAATGTAAACATTATACTTTAACTGTGAGTGAAACTTGAACTTGAACTGTGTAGTAATCAAAACCCGTATTGTATCATATCTACCTCCCTCTAAATAAGGTGGATATATGTAATGGGGCCATGCAGGTAATGTGGCCATCCACACGAGATCTCGCTGTATGCGTCATTCTGGGGTGGCATAACTCCTATAGACAACATGAAAACTCTGACTTATTAGCAGTGCATGAAGAAACCACTTTTGTCAGCGTGATCTGAGTGAAAAATATATCATGCGGTATTCAAAATCGTAGCTTCTGCACGTACTGTAAGATGCATGTGCCAGTTTCTACCGTAGAGTTAATTTTCAATGCGAAAATTGCAACTTTCGTTTTCGATTATCGGTTGATAGAGTGGCCATATGAATGCATTGCAAGGCAAAAGGCAATTGATGCAGATAAAAACGGCCGTTGCTTCTTAAAGATTCCTAGGCCTGCTATTCCCAAAATATCGAACCAAGGCGTGCGCTACAACACCATGTAGTTAAATAACACATAAAGGAAGTCTCTCCTAGGCTAGTGTAGACTTTTTGAAGCACTTACTATACAACTTTACCATAAGAACTGATAGATGGACACTTTACCGACAACATTGGTAAAGTGGCCAATTTTTAACTACTTAGAACTTCTATAATTATAATTCAGAGAGTACTTTTCTTTGCAAAAAACTCATGAGGTATTATAGTTAAAAGTTCAAATAACATGCCTAAATAGTTTCCGAAGCCCCAAAACCCGATATATATCTACTGGGAATTGATAGTTCCTTAAGATGACCACATTACCTACACCACCCGTATATGATTATTATCAGTATCTAGCTAATTTTTTAGCAACTCTCATCTCTTTTAACAAAACAAAACAAAATAATTTCATAATTTTTCCAATTCCATCTCAACAAACTACACTTTCTCGTATATCATGGACTTGCGAAATACCCGCGACGGACGATGCAAAATCCCGCGCAACCAATTTAGAAAATCATCAATAAAAACCAGATCCCCGCATAAGAATCCCTCGACCCCGGCACGACAAAAACCAGATCCCCGCATAAGAATCCCTCGACCCCGGCACGACTGCAAAAAAACTTTTTTAAAACGATCGATTTCAAACGTGAAAAGGGCATTCAGGGCGAGAAACGCGTACACAAGATCGACCGAGCGAGTGCAAAAGAGAAACTTGCGCTCGCATCGTCGTGTACGTTTTCTCTCTCTCTCTCTCTCTCTCTTTTCTCTCTCTCTCTCTCTCTCTCTCTCACGTACATTGCGATACTCCGCCAACACCTTTTATCTGGTCCCTCCTACCACCTTGGAGTTGCTGGGACGTACCTCTTTCCTGACGTCGGTTATCATCTCTTTTTCTCCGAGAGAGAGAGAGAGAGAGAGAGACAGAGAGAGAGAGAGACAGAGAGAGAGAGAGAGAGACAGAGAGAGAGACAGACAGAGAGAGAGACAGAGAGAGAGAGGCAGAGAGAGCGACAGAGAGAGAGAGAGAGACAGAGAGAGAGAGAGACAGAGAGAGAGAGAGACAGAGAGAGAGAGAGAGAGAGCGAGCATGCCATTAAAGAATTCCGCGGCGCATTCGCACACCACGGCCTCGGAAATAAAGGGAAAAACAGAGAAATACAGAAAGAACGAGAGACGGAGTGAGAGAGAGAGAAGAAGCGTCGATGGGTCGCGCGATCGCGGTTTTCTCCCTTTATGCAAGGAAAGCTTCTTTGCGCGACTCCACTTTCTCTATTTCTCCGAGTCTTTCTTTGTATTTTCTCTATCTCTCTAACTCGCGCAGCCTTAACCCACTCCTTTTTCTTACTTCTCTCTCTCTCTCTCTCTCTGTGCAGCTCGGGCCATAAAACTTCATAAGCCTGGAGCGCGCGGCTCTTGGGAGCGAGAAAGAGAAAGAGAGAGAGAGAGAGAAGGATGAGAGTCAAAGTCGCTTCGTGGGAGTCTCTACTGTGCGCTGGGAGCCGCAACAAATATTTTTTCAGAGGTTGGTGTATATGTGTAGGTGTGCGCGCAGTAGTGGCCTGTGTGTTATAGCGATTTTATTAAAAATCCCAGAAGGTCGGTGCGCGCCGGAGAGACAATTTTTTCTCGTTTCGCCGTTAGTTATGCGAGCCGAGCTCGAGTTAATGGAAAACTTGGGTTCGAGGTGGATCTTACCGCTTTTGGAGGTTCGCGACGTGCACTAGTCATTTTTTTCTTCTTGGATTTCGAGACCACTGCTTTAGCGGGCATTTCTCATTCTTTTTCTTCTAAAGTATGAGTTAAGAACGATTTAGTACAACTTTGTATTTGAAATTAAATTTTTAATGTAGGGAAATGAGTAACTGATCGTAAGACTCTTCGATATGAATTTTACAAAATAATGTACTACATGTTATGTTGTACTGTATAAGAATCAGATACAGTGATTATGACTGTATAGACAAAGTATAGCATTGTTCTCCTATATATTCATTGTATAAAATTTATAAGTAGTGTATGTTCCAGATTTGTCACCCTCGCATAATTTAAAAATAATAATTTAAAAATCTGAAAAAATTTGAGGATGCTTTTCATAACACCATCTACATGAAATCGCGTGAGCATTGAAAAAAGTCAATGTTTTAAAGAAAATGATTCACCCTAGTATGTATGCTACAATGATTAAAACGATACTGATTCGCAATTGTTATTAACAGCCAAAGCTGCTTTGTAACGCTATTCATTTATTTTTATAATCACATTAGACGTATACAAATCGAACCTCATGATTATTCTACTTGATATTTAAATCTAAAGGAATTCATCAATTAGGATATAGCATATACGTTTTCAGCTATTATTAAATAGGTTATTTATTTACTTAGAAATGTATATAATATGAATCTGTACCATGCTTTTTATATAAATCAATATATTTATGGTATCAGAAGAGAAAAATGAGAAAATAGAGAAGTTTAGGTACAACGGTTTCCTAAAATTTTCTCCTTTTATACCGTAAATATATTAACAATGAAAATTAAATTCAAATCTGGCCAGGTTTTCTCAATACGCCTTTCACATTCAAAAACTTGATACCCACGCAATCAAGATCCCAATTAGCTGCTAATAACCCACGAACCTCCACAACAATACCCTCAGCTCTTAACAATTACATCAGCCAACACAATACCGCTCGATATTTCACGCTTTGAAGCCCGCACAGCCAACACCCAGAAAAGAAAGATCTCTCGCGCACGATGCAGGACACTAAAAGCACGCGCTGCTCGCCGCGGCGCAAAATAAAAGCCCCGTGCCGTGCCGAGAGAGATCAGCAGCTTTTTATCTCGAGGCTAACGTGCAGTTCGATTCTGCGCGCGTGCGCGCGGCTCGGGCGCCTTACTCGCTCGACTCGAGAAACATCGAGAAGGCGGTTTCGCCGATAAAAGTTTCCGCTCGAGTGGGCACCACTCGACATCGCGTGAATTCTCATCGTTGTCTTTGTGTGGATGTGTGTGTGTGTGTATGCGTATGTGTAAGTGAGGTTGAGGGAAGGGAGGTTCTTGAGAGGACGGTGGTTATGCGATTTTGCGTTTGTTTATGCGCGGGAGATGCAGTCGAGGAGCGAGCAGAATTTGCGGTGTTTACGCTTGAATCGGTGAAGTGGCTCGGCGTGGAGGTACACGTCTCGGTTTGTGATTGGGAAAAAATCAGATAGTAATGATAGTGTTTTCTTTTCGATAAAAATAGAGGTAGGAGAGAAGAAAATAATATAAACATAAATATAAAAATATACGCGTTGCCTATCTGGACGGTATATTTTACAGATGAATATTGGAGTTTTATTTAATTATTTACTGATTACGAAAAAGAACTAAACAATTAATTTGATTACTTAAAAAAAACACTTTATTTCACTTTGATGTGTTTACATTTTGAAATCTTCGTAACGTTTTCCATCTACTTACTACAACTTAAAAGAACAAACAATGATCAAAACGTGCACCTTAACTAATCGATATTTCATTTTTCGAATAATATTCAAATACAGATATTTTATTAATATTATAATTGGTTAAATATTTTTAAATCTAAAATATATAAATAAGATTTTTTATTTTTAAACATTTTGACGATTTTCTAGAATCCTAACATCACAATATATTACAATGCATGAGATCACAAAATATCACAATAGGGTCTAATAAATATTTTTTATATTTAAAAATGTTTCTACACTTTTTTCTCAAAAGTCCCTAGTTTTTTAGTTAAAAATCAAACAATGTAGGCAAAATCTACAAATATTAAAAAACAACGCATTTTCAACCATTAATTGCCCTTGACATATAACACCTTAGGGTCTGAATTTTTGTTACATACTCTGGGTACACATACCAATATTTTTGAAGAGTTTCAGAGATTTTTATTTTTCGACATGCTAACTTGACATAAAACTACCCATATAGTTATATGTAATTATGTACAATTATGTATCATTATATATAATCAAAACTTATATATAACCATATATAATCATATATATTTATATATCATTAATATATAGAGTTATATATAACTATATATGTCTCATTTTTACTCGTGAAGACGAAAATCGTTTTAAAGCAATTTTTCTATTACAGTTACAAATAAGCATTGTCTTAGCTTTTGAACCGTAGGTATATCACTTATCATTAATAGGTTTACCATCTCAAATTGCAACACAGTGATTTATAAAATTTTAAATTTTATGAAAATTGAAGCACACAACGCACATGTCTGATCGATCGTGACCGCTACTACGTATCCTGTTACTACTTAAAACGGATATCCGGCAATTCTGCTCATTATTTTGCTGTTATAATTGTGAATTAAAGCTTTAGGTACAGGGATATTTCTGTAACTCTACACTAACTTTTCAATAGATGATAAATCTCTTGCAAAGTTTGTTTGCTATGTGCTATATTGATATAGATATTAATGACATTTGTTGTTATTACTAACGTATAAATAGATAAAACAAAAGTATTTGAAATGTATATCAGTATACATTATATATATATATATATATATATATATATATATATATATATATATATATATATATATATAATGTATACTGATATACATTTCAAATATATATATATATATATATATATATATATATATATATATATATATATATATATATATATATATATATATATATATAATGTATTAAAATTTTATTTACTTAATTTTTTGCCGTGAATATTATCTTTTGTTTCCATCATTATTTGTTGGTAAGTTATGCAAATAAAACATTATTTTTTACGATTTTCATTTCATTTAAAGCGTCTCTGCACTCAGATGTTTATTCTTTTACGTTTTATTTTACATTGTTTTTTACGTTGTTTTTATACTTTTACTGGCTTTTTATTATCTTCTTCCATTTCCCGTATTGAATTTTTTAAATTCATTTTTATCTGCGTACTTTCATGTTTCACATTTTAAAATGCATGTTCTAAAGCTTCTCCGCATTATTATTATTTCTGTTACGGTAATCTCGTAAAAATTATTGTTATATTTTAAATTTAATTAAACTAAAAGCATTGGTAGGAAAAATATATACGTAAAAGACTGATCAATTCGTTCATAAATAAGAATACTGCATCTGTATGTAACGTATTATTTAAACTGTTATAATTATTTTTAATCCATTTCTACATAAAATAATTAATATTTTATATATTATATATATGTTAAAAAAAGATGTTATAGAAATATTAATTGATTAAAAATATTTTTATTACTAGAACCATAAGTAATACATTTCATAATTTAAAAATTCAAGACTCCAAAAATATTCTCCTCGCTCAAAAACAAAAACACATGAAAAGAGAGAGGGAAGAGGGACCCAAACAATACAAGTCGTTGTCAGTTGTTAGTTATACAATTTTTTATTTCAGCCAACGTATCGAACTCCTTGATTGAGTTCCTTTTCAAGGCTATAAAAACAGAAAAATAATACACAATATAATTAGATTATGCATAACACAGCAAACATAAAATAGTTAAACAAACCTTACCAAACATCAAAGGCGGCTAATTTTTCCGGTATATAAGTTAAAGCTCAGCACTATGGAAATTGTTCGTGCGAGACCGAAAAAAAGTATGTGTAACCAAGGATAACTAAATATAAGAGTATTTTAGATAAAAACTTAAACTTAAAAGACTTAACCACATGATAATACAACAAATTATTTAAAAATAAATAAAAAACAAATAAACTTACATAATCATATCTAAAGGAACACTACACCCAAGAGTGGCATCAAATCGACAGGCGATGATCAACCCTATCTTGATGTATATCCACTCGAGAGAGGACCGACAGTGAGGTGGTGAATTCAGAGAAAACGAAGCGAGGCAATAAGATTGGAAAGGGTCGGGGAGAGGGAGAGAGGAAAGGTAGACAAAGAGAGGGAAACAGTGTCATGCGTTCAAATCAGTGAGCTAAGGATGTGTAGAAACGGAGTAACATAACACGCAATGTGTAACTCCATGTGTACATGTACTCACACAAATGTATGTGCGTGTAAAAGCACACATCTAACAGCTATCTTTTAGCGGAAATTCTAATTCAACCCAACATATTTAGCCCTACATATTTATTTGATAAATGGTATTCCCTCATTTTCAACTTATATATACTAAGATCAGATTCCTCCTTAAAAAATAGCTTGACGCTCAAAAACATCTTAGAAAACATGACTATTCCTGCGAATTATTTATTAATTTCTCTAGATGTTGTGGCTCTTGTCTCTAACATTCCTAAAGATCTTATTCTTAGGGCTGTTGGTTCGAAATGGAAGTTCCTGAAATGCCACCTGAGTCGATGCTCATCAAAGGCGGAATTCTTAGTAGGAGTTGAACACATTTTAGATTCGACTTTTTTACAATTTAATGGTAGATTCTATAAACAAATTATGGGTGCTCCGATGGGTTTTTGTACTAGCACTTGGTTTGCAGAAATGCTGTTAGAACTACTTGAAGCACATAGCTGAATATTTTAAAAAACGATATTTTGTATTTTATAAAAAATATGTAGATGATTGTTTTCTGATAGCTAAAGATGATAAAATTGATAGAATTATAAAAACATTTAATCAATATAATCCTGCTTTACAATTCACAGTTAAAAAATAAATTATTAACAAATTAAGTTTTTTAGAATTAGAAATCACGAGTGTTCCTGACAACATTCCAAAAACTAATTGGTACGGAAAGAATACTGCATCTGGTCGCTACATAAATTTCGCTTCTCATCACCCCATTTCACAAAAAATAGCTATCATTTATAATCTGACTGATAAAAGTATTTCATTGACACACCCTTCTTTTCATATAGATAATATACGGTTAATCACTAAACTTTTATTAGCTAATAATTATCCGTTAAAGTTTATTAACAAGTATATTGAGAAAAGAGTTCGACATATTAATAGCAAAAATAGTTACATCGATAACCCAAACACTTGCAACATCAATAACCTGAACCTAAGAAAACCTATAATTGTTTTTTCGTTCATAAAACAATTAACTCCTAACATCAACCAAGTTTTACACAAACACAATATCATTCCCATCATCCGTACCATTAACCGCTTTAATGATATGATTAGATTAGGGAAAGACAATCTAAATAAATTAGAGATTTGTAACGTTATTTATAAAGAATATTGCAATGCATGCTCGGCCACCTACGTAGGTCTTACCACCCGTAAATGCAGTATCAGATGCTCCGGACATAAATGATACGTGCTCAAAAACAAAATTGATACATCAGCTTTAGCTGTACATGTAGATAAAACTAACCATGCTATCAATTACGATTCTTTTAAAATTATTGACATAGAGAATAATAGATATAAGAGACAACTTTCAGAAGTTTTAAATATTTTTTATTATGACAACACGTTAAATAGGATTGAAGACACGAAAAATTTGATTAATTCTTATAAATACTCAATTAATTTATTAAAAAATCATAAACTGTGATTTTGTCAAATTCGTACGTTCTCTATTCACTTTCTTTATTATTTGTTATATTCATTTAAGAAATTTTGCTGTCTGTTGAATTAGAATTTCCGCTAAAAGATAGTTGTTAGATGTGTGCTTTTACACGCACATACATTTATGTAAGTAGATGTACACATGGAGTTACACACTGCGTGTTATGTTACTTCATTTCTACACATCCTTAGCTCACTGATTTGAGCGCATGACACTGTTTCCCTCTCTTTCTCTACCTTTCCTCTCTCCCTCTCCCCGACACTTTCCAATCTTATTACCTCGCTCCGTTTTCTCTGAATTCACCACTTCACTGTCGGTCCTCTCTCGAGTGGATATACATCAAGATAGGGTTGATCATCGCCTGTCGATTTGATGCCACTCTTGGGTGTAGTGTTCCTTTAGATATGATTATGTAAGTTTATTTGTTTTTTATTTAGTTTTAAATAATTTGTTGTATTATCATGTGGTTAAGTCTTTTAAGTTTAAGTTTTTATCTAAAATACTCTTATATTTAGTTATCCTTGGGTACACATACTTTCTTTTCGGTCTCGCACGAACAATTTCCACAGTGCTGAGCTTTAACTTATATACTGGAAAATTTAGCCGCCTTTGATGTTTGGTAAGGTTTGTTTAACTATTTTAAATTTGTTGTGTTGTGCAAAATCTGATTATATTGTGTATTATGTTTCTGTTTTTATAGCCTTGAAAAGGAACTCAAGCAAGGAGTTCGAAACGTTGGCACAAACAAAAAATTGGTTTCTTCGCAGCGAAAGATAGATTCCCATTTTTTACAATACAAGTCGTTTGCCAACATTTCCAGCTGACGGTCACCCGCGTACACTTTTTCCTTTGACTACGCAGTCGTGGCAGTCATTCACCTCTCTCTCTATCTCTCTCTCTCTTTCTCTCTTCCGAGCGCGTTCTTCCTCCTAATCGCCCGATAAACCTTCCCTCTGTTCTTTCCGCGCGTGATTCTTCTTTATCCTTAAACCGTGCAGGACGCGCATTTGTGCTAACGACCTACAAAGCTTTGATTATTCCGCGCACAGAGCGAGCGAACGAGCAAGCAAGCCAAAATAGCTCTGTCCTTCTTTTAGATATTTCGTCCTCTCTGTTTTTCTCTCGCTTGCGGATTGTATTTTCGCCCTCTTTGTATAGCCGACGACGACGACAACGACGAGTGGCAAAGTAATTTTTCCCCGAGCAGAGGCGTCGTTTACGTCCGTGAATTCCTCATCATTTCTCATGAGCTGTGCACGAATGCCTCTTTTGCCCGGCACGCCTGTTGTTCTTCGTCTGTTTTTCTTTTTCTTTTTTGAAGCGGGAGCATGTGCGCGGAAAATGCATTTCGCCGTGCAAGTAGCGAGTTTCGTGGTACGGATTAATTGATGGTGATGGGGCTTTTATTATCCCATCGATCATTTCGAATTAGTGTGCGTCTACGTGTGTGAGGGAGTGTATGCAGGTTAACGAAGTGCGTAAGGTTGGTGAAATGAAAAAAGCAAAAGATTGTCGAATGTACCGGGCTTAAAGTAACCCATAAAATTCCGTTAAACTGTTCAAACTCTAGATTAAAATGAAGTGTTTGAATAGATATTCTGTCGAATTTTAAGAGTTTCAATAGAATTAATTGATTTTTCTGGGCTGGGTAGCGGGATGTTTTTGATTTTAGTTTGTTCTTGGACAAGGATACTTCGTCGCGAAAGGGTGTTGAGTGTTATTATGTAATTACAGTAAAAGTTTGAGCACTGTGAAATGACAGAACCGAGAAAAACATGCACTGTGAACGACTTAAGGCTAGAGTACACCTGAAGGGGTCTAAAAATCAACTTTCTTTTTCTTCAAAAAACTAGTCCTTGAAGCTAACTTTATAAGTTAGAAAGCACCAAATTGTTTTTTAATGAATATTTTTATTGTATTTAATTACAATTACATTTAATTATCAGTATTTAATTTTTTGCTTTAAAAATGCTCGTTGCGCAAATGCGGTATATATAAATATTTTGTAACTTCACAGAATTATTGTTTTTTACATTAGAAACATATTGTCAGACCAATTTTTCATATAACGCTCGTATACACATTTTCCACACGAACTTATGAAATATAATTATGTATTACTTTTTGATTTATGTGAGTAAAATTTGTATAGGGGGGTTATATGAAAAATCGCTCTTACAATATGTTTCTAATTTACAAAACAATATTACTGTGAAGTTTCAAATTATTTCACTGCTCGCATTTGCGCAAGAAGCATTTTTAGGCTAAAAATGATGTGTTGAGAAAAACGACTTTAAAGATGGCAAATTACATATAAGGCAATACAATTAAATACCATAAAAATATTTAACAAAATTATAGGATGCTTTAATATACAATTTAGAGTTTTGTAATATAGAAGGTGAGCTTCAAAACACACTTTTTTGAAGAAAAAAAGTTGATTTTTTTACAGAGAATAAATGCACTAATTTTATTACGTTACTTATTTAATATGTATTATAATTATAATATAACAAAATAATGTTTACGAACCGCAATATCGTCAAGCATAACATCCAGTTTAGAGATACGTACCTGTAACATAATATTTATTATCAAAAATGGAAATGGTACATTTTATGAGAAAACTTAAAATTCATAATACACTCTGATATTAAATAAAGGGGGTACAGGTAAGGTTACCACCTTAAGGAACTTTCGATTCCCAGTAGATATATATCGGGTTTTGGGGCTTCGGAAAATGTTTTTTTTGCAAAAAAATATAGTCTCTAAATTTTAATTAAAAAGTTGCAAGTAGTTAGAAAGTGTCCATCTATCAATTCGTATGGTAAAGTCATGTAGTAAGTACTTCAAAAGGTCAAGACTAGCCAAGCAGAGACTTCCTTTATGTGTTATTTAACTACATGGTGTCGTAGCGTACGCCTTGGTTCGATATTTTGGGATTCAGGCCTAGGAATTTTTAAGAAGCAACGGCCGTTTTTATCTTTGTCATTGCCTTTTGTCTTGCAATGTATCCGTATGGCCATTTTACCAACCGATAAATGTGAAGGAAAATTGCAATAAACTCTACGACAAAAACTAGCACATAAAGTACGTAATCTTAAAATATGTAAAAACGCTACAATTTTATGTACCGTGCGATTTTTTTTTCGCTCATATCATGCTGACAAATATGGTTCCTTTACATACATGCACTCCTGAGAAGCCAGAGTTTTTATGCTTTCGCGCGTAAACATGACACTATATTACAATTAGAGGGCACTAGCAGAGGGGTCGTCACTGCGCCTCTTAACATCTATTGTCACAATACATATACTATAGGAGTTACGGCGAACCAAAATAACGCACACAACGAGATCTCGTGCAGGTGAGCACACTACCTACATGGCCACCTTTCCTGCACCCATTTTATTCTACGTCAGATTTGGTAATCGTATGATTTTGATTTATATATTATATTCTGATAGATTACATGATATTGTTTTATTTATAATTGTTTTGAATGAATGATATATCAAGAAAATGTAACATGTTTTGTAGGAACTATGGTTTGGCGTTATTCGGAAGAAAAAAAAATAAGCTATAACTTTTACCGTTAGTATTTAAAAAGATAATTCTTTAAGATTATCCATTATAGACACCGCCGAAGAAAAATAATTTTATGCCCATTTGAGCGAAAATGACCACTTTTTTCCCTGAAAAACGAGACCAAAATTACACTTTTGGCCCTCGAAAATGATTTGCAGGAAAAAAGTGACTTGACTAGAAACTAGTACAAATTCCTTTATTTCATCAAGTTCTATCAATAACCCTGATTTTCGATTGCCTTTTAATAGTCCATTAGTCCCGCTTTCCAAGTCAAAAAGTGGCCACAGTTGAGATGGACATAAAGTACTATATGTAACTCGAGAAAATAGTCGATTTTTCCCTCGGGTGATACTGTAAATTCACCCGTGGGAAAAATATTCTACTTTTTGCCCTTGTTACTTAATGTATTATTTAATATATACATCTTACAGTACGAAAAATTACCTTAAGCACTAGAATAATAATTTCTCTGTTATAAATAAATTGATGTATTTGAAATATTACGAAAAATTCACTACATTCAAATTCACATCCCGACACTATAAGAATTTTTCAATTTGCCGTATATAAAGTTTGCTGATTTAGAACTTTTTTATTGCAGTATGTAAAACAAATTATAGAATTTCTACGGTGTTAGGAGGTCGCTGATTATAAAATTGCAGTTATAATTCAAAATGTTGTGTATGTGTGAGTGTATGGACATGGATCAGCATTACTGTGCATATACATGGTAAAACATGTTTCAAGACTAATTTATAAAATTTTTTAGAGGATGGTGAAGGAATAAATTTGTTTTTGTTTCTCGATGTTTTTGGTTTTATAGCAGTTTATCGATTTTGGATTTTAGTTATTCGAATTTTTTGGTACATTAAATAAGTATCATCGATATAGCGAAAAATATTTGAAAGAGCATAAAATGATCTCACTTTTCCGACACGACAGTTTGGATAAGTCATTCTCTTCTTTTTGATATACACGAAAATGTCATTTTTGTTTAAACAGTTATATATCGTAAATGTATGACGGAAAAGTTAAAAAGAATTAAAAAAAAATGAATATGAAGAACAATTTCAGTTTAATTTTTTACTCTTAACCTTTTTCTTTTGTCTCGAAAAAAAATAATTTTAAAAAAAAAATAATTATTTTTCTCCCACAAAAACTGAAGTAAATCGGCAGCATTTTATCTGAAAATTTACAGAAATGTTGCTATTAACTATTTCATGACCTGTATGTTTTTTCAGATCATAAAATCCTTTATTTTTCAAACATTGAGGTTATGTGTTTTTTTAATTTTTTTCTTATTTTTTTTATTTTTTACTAAACAGGGCTAATTTTTTTCGTTTTTTTAAAATGAAGATACAAAAACAAAATTCAAAAGATATTTTTATATGCATCGACATGTTTTTTATTTTTCGATTTTCGGGAATTAAATAGAAAAAAAAAAATTTTTTTTTCGCACATTTCATAACGTTGGATAAAGCTAAGTGCCAATAAATTTGCAGCAGTTTCTTTATTTTAACATTCTATTTAAAAGTGATTATTTTATCAAAAAATGTCCGAAATATGATCCATTTAGCTCCAAAGTCTGATCAGTTCTAAGTTCAAAACGTACCTAATATATCGGCAAACCACCAGCACGTAACATGCTTCCCTGCAAGAATTATGGTTAACATAAGTTTTTATTTCATTCATGCATACGCGCACACACATACTCACGCGCGTACACACACATACACATACCCATACAGACACACGCTCACACATGCACACACACTCACACTCACACACACAGACACATACACTCACACGCACACACACGCACACATTCACACTCACATACACGCACACACACACAGACTTCTCTTTGAGAAAGCAAAGTATCATCAAAACATCTTTGACCGTATGCAAGTTATTAAATAAATAAAAGAAGGTAGAAGAATGACAAAGAGAGAAAGAGATTGAACGACGAAAAGGATGAAAATAAGAGATGAACGCGAGAGGAAGATGGAGAATGTTTCCTCGCGAGGGCAAGATAGATGACTATAGCGCGATTCTTCAGAGACTTCGGTCTCTCTATCCCCCTCCCCCCTCTCTCCCTCTCTCTCTCTCTCTCTCTAACTCTCTCTCTCTCTCTCTCTCCCTCTCTCTCTCTCTCTCTCTCTCCCTCTCTCTCTCTCTCTCTCTCTCTCTCTCTCTCTCTCTCTCTCTCTCTCTCTCTCTCTCTCTCTCTCTCTCTCTCTCTCTCTAAGGAGACTGCGTTACTACCGGTGGTGACTGTGCGTGTTCAAGTGCATGCGAGTGCGCCTTCGCTCCCACGTGTGCTCTATATAAAACCGAAGTGAAAAGACTCCGACTCGGGACTCTAGACTCCGAAAAAGAAGATAAAAACGCGCTCCCCTGTTGCTGCCAGGTTGCATTAAAGTGCACACGCGTGCGTACGCGTAAACCCAATGCAAAGTCTCGATGAGTTGTATAGGGGGACCGGATTATAACGGGACTCAAAAATGTACACTTTTCATTCTGGGCAAAAATGATTTTTTTGAAATTCCGTGTGAGAAGCCCAGTTTCTTATGAGTGAATAGCGTGCACAAAGTGCCCGATTTACGCATTTTCACCAAAGCGTGCGCGAAATAAAAAGCTTTGTACAGGGCGTGCGCGAACGCACGCCGTGCTCGGATCCTTATTATGCTCCTCGTACGGTGGGTGAAAACAATTCTTTTGTCGCGATAAAAATTCTGTAGGTATCTATTAAAAGAAGATATTTCGCTGGACAATATCTCGTTAAAACTGCGCGTCATCTCACTCCAGCCATTTGGTAAACAAATGTATTTCTTTTTAATTTACCATAATTCGAACATTATTTACGAAATTTTAATCTGTTCTAGTTCTATGCTATAAGAAAAAAATGTCATGTTATATAATCAGAAATGTACTTTATTTTTTATTTCATTAACCCAAATTTAACTATCCAATTTCAAAGTAACCCAAATTCATTTATCGAAATTAAGTAAAACCAAACTCTGTATTTATTTTTTAATTTATTGTTTTTTATAATTGTTTGTTTTTTTCGATTTATCATTTGGTTTATACCGTCCCGGCGCCCCGTCCCTACACCCCACTACGCTCATACAACTTTATTTTATTCTTCTTTCGTGTATCAATATTTATTGAAAACGTAGCCCCGATCTGGTACCTCGTTAGAGAAAAAAAGTATAACATTATTTGATCTAATAATATACTCCAATTAACCTGTTTCTTGTGCTCGATCTTCTCACACTCGTTTAAAAAAATATTGTGTTCAACGCGTGCGCTCAGGTGATTTTCTACTCTCGTGATTGATAAACTTTCCACTCGTTCGAAAATCACCTATTTCGCGCACTAGTTGCACAATGTTCTAATATGTAATTATCTGAGTGTATGAAGTTATGTGTGTCCTACAAATCAAATTATATACGGCTACATGTAACCACATCTTATATTCTTAAACAGAAATTTTGCACATGTATTAAGATATATACTTACACGTAATTATGTAATACATGGTGTCCCTAAAGTATCGAAACGGTTTTTATGATTTTCTATACTATTTCGTTTCCATACTTTTGGGACACTATGTAGAAAAAATATATTTACGTATATAATGCCCCACGTTTGGGCTCCATTAGCAAAAAATATCATTGAAGTAGAAGGATCAAGCAAAATAAAAATCATCATTTTTAGTAAAAGAAAAGTATATTATAATTTTTTTTATTAGGTCATGGGTCGATTATAAATTATACTATACAATTTTTATACATTATTGGAATAACATTCTCACAGTACTTGTACATACTTTTTTATGAATCTTTTTTCAAAATTTTTGACTATTCTTGTAAATTTTCCATGACAATACTCGTGATTTTCAATCCCCAATAATCATCAATATGCGTCGTGATGTTGTAACTAAATGCAGAATTTCGATAGTAGAGGCTGTGCCACACACACACATAATATACACTTGAACAAACATAAACACACATATACACAGACTCTATAGTACATCGGGAACCGCTAAATTTTAAAATGTAAAATTTGACCCTAACAAATAAACAAGCAAACAAGTAATACTTAACAAAAGCTTATGGAATTATGACTAATCGCCTGTTACACCTTGCGTCTCATTTGAACTCAGCCTTCCCTGTACGTACATGTGATGGATGTAAGAACAAAGGGAGAAGCGAAGAAGTATAATAAAGACGCTGGCGGGCGTATCGCTTATTCGGGCAAACGTTTACGCGCAGTTGCGCGAGCGCAAACTTACGCAAAAACGAGGAGCAAACATGCGCGTGGCGTGCAAATGAAACTGTTGTATGGTAGCGAGGTTTGGTGTGCACCTCGCAGGCAACGGCGGAGAAATGCTCTGCGATGGTGTGTTTATATATGCAGAAAATAATTTTTCACGTGAGGAATGAATTACGTGCTTTTGTATGAAATAACTGAGGGAACGTTTGTTCTTTTCGTAGTTTGATTAATTTAACCATAATGGATTTATTTTTTATAAGTGCTTTTTGCGTTATTTTAAAGGTTAATCTAATATAAAATTTACACGGTGATCTAGTGAAAATTCGATAAATTTAAACCATTCCTTGATTGCAAGTAAAATAAATTCTTTAGCAAAATAGAACAACGTATAACTCAGATTGCTTCATAAATTTTATTTTTATTGTTAATTGAATAGGTCAATAACTCTAACAGTAAAATATCAATTAGAATGCTTTCCAGTATATCTTCGACTAGTAACTGAGAAGAAAAGACGTTAAATAGACCCAAAAAAGATCCGCTAAAGTCCTAAAAAACTTTCCGAGTAAATAAGAAAAACCTCTAAAAGAGTCCCAAGAAAGCAAGACTTTCGCGATCAAGGAGGAAACGAGGAACACGTAGGAAAGGAGAAATTGGATTAGTACGAATGGGGAGTCGAAAATCGTTCTGTTGCGAATACAAACGTAACACAAGTATTATTAACAGCATTTCCTTATTGTCTGAATTACGAATAAAATCATACAACAAAAAGCATTTTTTATAGATATTAAGTCTGTTACATTTATATTTTTGTCAATTATTAAAACTGCTAGTGACATTCGGATAAAATAAAACTTTTCACGTTGGTAAAATTACTTTATAAGTTTTCAATTTGTTATTGTTACAATATTCTTTTTAAATTTTTGTATCGCTCCTATGTTTTGCCAATTTTTTTTTCATATTCATTTTTATTTTTTAATAATATCAGAAGATGTCATTTAGTGATATGGAGATGTAAAATAAATGTCGTTACTGCGGCACATGTCGAACTTCACTTTTGCCACTATTTCTGTGGAGTAAAGCGAAACAAGTTTATTTTAATCTATTTTAGTAGTTTCAATTAAATAAAAACATTTTTATCAAAACATGACCTACAAAATCTGTAAAAATTAGTTTATTTTTATCAACAACCCTTCTGAGCCTTAATAATCAACGTTCGTTACTGCATCCACTCCACTTTAATAATAAACAAATTTGCGTTAGTATACGTACACTTTTTAACACGTGATATTGTACAGTTCATAAATCAAATCAAATTATTCTTTAATTTATTTTTATTATCAAGATGGATCTCTACTCAAAAAAAAAAATATTTTTTATTACTTCTGGTAATCCAAAGTTTTAATATGTTTTAAAATATTCAAACAGTATGTATCACAATGTATCAATAGAAATACGTGAATACTTATTAACAATTTGATTATACGTTTTTCATATAAAAATAAATGAAAACTTATTAACTATAACATACTACTTGCCTATGAGAAATTGACCAATCTATGTGAAACTTTGTTTCAAAAATCAATTACGACGCAATAACGAAATGTGTGCAATGATTTCAAATCAGTGATTTTTAGCTATAATTCTGAAATTAAAATATATAAAAATTTAAACAAAATCATTTATAAACCTCAAAAAATTTCTTATAGATAATTACTTACAATAATTATTTCATGGTTCATGGAATGGTTTTTTAATTTGATATAATGAATCTTTGAACATTCATTATATTAAATATCTAGACTTCACAGGAATTATTAGCTGGAAAGCATTAGTAGTCTTTGAATTCACTTAATATAAATTAGACATGATTTTTTACATATAGCAGATGTATATCTAATTATATGAATACATATTTTGGGAAGGTTTTAATAAACGGCGAGTAAAACATGATGAATATGTGCATAATATTCCCAAAAAAAGCATCGGTTTACTTTATGTAATACATTTAAAAATAACACGTTTCGTTTGTCATTTAAAAAATTCATCAAACGTGAGCAGATACCTAGCCTAAAACACATTCATAATCATAAGCTCCTCTTCTTGAAAATACAAACCAATTTGACCGCACCGAAACGCTGACACTAAACAAGTCCAGCTCGTGAAAGGCACTAAATACAAAAGAAAGCGCCCGACAAAGTACGCAAGAAAAAAGCCCCAACGACTCACCAAGAAGGACACCGAGAAAAGGATGATTGGATTCGAACACGTGTTACAGTGAAACGACTCTCTCCTCTACACTTGGGCAATTTCGCACTCTTTCTCCTTCTCCACCTTCTCCTTTACTTTCATCCCCACCCTCGGCTTCATTCACTACCTTCGTCCTCTCGCGGTACGTGACTAAAGGGCGGCATTTATGGTGTAGAGACGAGATGCCCCACAGGACGAATCGCTGCTGATCATAAGCGCGACGCGTGCGACCCTTACTTGTCACTGACTCACCGTCATCGTCATCGTCGTCTAGAAGGTGGACGAAGGCCAAGCCCCAGGGAAGGGAACGGAAAAGTGACCCCGCGATTCAGATTTCTTTTTCGAGGTATCTGCGATTGTGTGATTAGAAATGCTTATATTTTCTATTCCTAATGGTATTCAGTAATTTTGCAGAATCATATTGTTAATTTTGTTCAGTGTTTATCAACATTTACCGAAAGCTCTGTCTGGAAATAAGAAATAATTGAGTTATAGTCTGAAATAAAAATAAAAAAATAAAAGGAAATTAGTGTGAAATTTTATATGGTTCTGGGTAATGCAGGTTACTTACTTTTTGTATAATATTGCCAAAGTTATATCCCGCTCATTTTTATACAATTTTTTACATTATAGATCTAAATATATTCTTGATTTCTTATCTAAGCAAGCAATCACGGGGAACATTAATTTAGTTGGCTTAATACAGTTTAAGCAGTGGTTAGAATGTATAGATTTTAGCATTTAAGCAATTACTCAAAATGCGCAATACGTGAGAACTATGAATATGTGAACGAAATTTTTTCCTCATAATAAATTTTCATGGAAGTATTAATATAAGTGCAGTTTTTTATTTGTTTTGTAATGGTGAACGAATTAACAAGATATAACGAGACCAACTAATTTAATAAGTATAAATCCGTTATTCTAACCACAAAAAAAGGTTTTTATTTATTGTTATTTAGATAAAAAGTTTTCCTCATAATTAAATCGATCAAAAAAAATGTACACATGTTTAATAAAATAATCTTTACTTGAATGTGAAAGAATTACCGAGATAAAGCGCCGACCTTTCAAATAAGAAAATAAAATCGATATTTTTATTTTCTTTTTGTGTCTCGATTTGGTTCCTTATAAAAAAATTGATGAAAAAAATTGTGTACATAGTTTTTAAGACTGTTCATTCACTCGCATAAAAATTAGCGGGATAAAACGTATAGATAGGACTATAAAAATTATTCCTTATTTTTAGGCTGTTTTTAACCTTATTAAGGATCAGTCCTATTTTAGTCATGTCAGATACTTTATTTTAGACCTTGACAAAACGATTCAAGCAAAAATTGAAAATAGTTTGAAGAACGTTCCATACTTCACCTACATGACAACTTGCTCTTTATGATAAGCTTGGTTCGATTTTCAATTTTTACGCGATCCCGAAAACATAAAGAGAGATGTTATCCAATTTCCGAACATCTAAAAGAAAAAGTGTGCATTTGGGGACGGAAAAGTCGGGTAAAACGTTTACACAGGGGGGGGGGGGTTAAATAACTATCTTGTTTTTATCATAGGCTGATTTTTTTAGTATCAATTATAATCTTACAGTTGTATCTTAAATAATGTTACTACTTATTATTTCTTTTACTTGGTTTATAAACCTCTAAAACGTGAAAGTAAAAATTAACATTATCTGTTACGCACATATCTTCATAATATGATTCTTTTGAAAATCAATGGAGCACAATTAAAAAATAAATAATAAGTTATTTAAAGTTTTACTTCAATTTTATAAAATTTGAACAAATTTATAGTTTCTTTTATCAATTTTTATTTGCCTTACTGATTCAAAATGTATAAATCATTTTTCTTTAACTGTACTCAACCCCTTTTTCTAAATAATCACATTAAAAGAATATTCTTCAAAATCTTAAGTCGATTTGTTAAAAAGTGCCTCCGCAATCTTGCACCAGATAAAGGTTAATACTAAAATCTTTACTTATACGTTTCAAATGTTCATGCATCAAATAAAACAGTTCATCAGTCCAATACCTCTTAAAATATATTTGTATCAGATTGTAGTTTCTAATGAAAACAAAATCAGTTGTCTGTAGGTATTTGGACCTATAGTTTAAATAGAAAAATGTTGGTTAAGCTTTGAATATTTATCTTTTTAATCTACATTTATCACTTACTAATTGACCTAAACTAAAACATCATTTAAATGCTTCGAATTCAATGAGATTATAAATTTATCTTCAGTTAAGAAGTCATATAATAAATTGATGTTTATACTTAAAATTAGTAGTATATGTAGTTATCTAAAGTATTTTCATAACGCATTAGAATAAGTGCGTAAAACCGCTTTCCCTATAATGTACTGCCACGCGCCATGTGACGTTTTATCGTAAGAGGATTGACCGAGTCGTCCCCCCTTCGTTCTTCTTTTCCCTCTTTTTTCGTCGTCTTCTACTTTTTTTAAACGAACGGTGCCAAAGCTCAATTTCAAGGGTGGACCCTCGATAGATTGATAAGCGTATTTTCGGCGGCGGATCTTTATGGGCGAGCATTAGTCTGAATTTGGGATGACGGCCACCGTGAATTTAAATTATCGGTGGGTAGAGGAAAGTGGAGCGTTTTCTTCGGCCACTTTTACATCGACGCGGTGATGGTGGGGTTATACAAATGGACGTTTAATTTCGGATTTGTCGTAATTTAAGCGATCTTACGTGGTTTATCAGGATTCTTTTGGATTAGAGGGGTTCGATATGCCGTATATTATGAGGATCTAACGCAAAATTTTTTGGGAAGATTGATTTTATTACTGTTTTAGGATTATGTGATAATAATAACAAGTGTACTTAAAAACTTGAAAATTTATAGGATCGACATGATTTAGGCTTTATTAGCAAATAATCTTTTATAATGTAAGTTCTAACATAAAATATACAACAAATTTTCGGGTCATAACAACTTCTTAATTGCAAGAAATATAAAGTTTATCTAATCAGTTCATATAAAACAGGTATTTATGACAAAATATTTACATTATTCTAGCCAAAAATACTTTTTTTTTATTATTTTGCACTTAATTATTATTAAGTCTTTGAATAACGACAAAATGAAAATATTTTTTGTTCCTATAGAAAGTTTTCCTTAAACGATCCCCATAACCAGTTTCTCCCCTATATATTAAGTTCTTTATTATATTTAGGTATAAATACATATATGAATTATCTAGTACGATGTTAAGATTTATTTTACTTTTTGTCATTTTGAAGTCTGTACAAAAACCTTCTCCAGCTCACTTTCGCCTTTTATACCAACCCCGAAAAAAAACTAGCACAACCATTAAAATACACCAAAGAATGTCCAAAGTACCGATAAAAAAGCCACTGAATAAAACACGAAATCGCTCTGCCAAAACTTTGCCCGCGCTTTGTCGTATGTGTCTGTGTATGACCCAGCGCAGATATGCTCGAGCGTTTAAAGAAACGGCGGACACTCGTGCTCGCGGCGAAATAACAGGAAAAGACCTCTAGCGCGTGGAGCTCGATTCTCTCGAAAGCGAGACGCGAGATTCAAGAGAGAGAGAGAGAGAGAAAGAAAGAGAGAGAAAGAAAGAGAGAGAAAGAGAGAGAGAAAGAGAGAGAGAGAGAGAAAGAGAGAGAGGAACGTATTACGCACGGATAAACGGAGACACCACGGGCTGCTGCTGCTGCTACCGCTTCAAGTTTTCGGAACTGCTTACTCGTAAACCGAGCGGCTTTCCGGCACAGTTTTGCAGTCGCTGTCATGCCCTCGCGATTTTTTTAGAGTTGGGTAAGTGTTCTAATTTTTATTCGCGTCCCGATTTCCACACATTTCGTATTTAGTCCATTTTTATAGATTTTACGGAAACTTTTTTTACTTATTGATTAAGACTTAAATAATTTTGGATGTTCAGACTAAAATTTTACTGTCATATCAGTTAACGTACAGAATATAATATGAATACGTTAAAAATAATATATAGTACATGTCTCTAACATGTTTATAAATTAAGAAGGCCATAAATTATGTTAATATAAACGATAACCAATGGTACATTTCAAATACTATTACATTAGAAAAATCAATAACCATAATTACTACATGAAAATGGTATTTAATGTGCATTTATTTGATAATATAGTTTTCTTTGCTGAAGTTTTCAATAATAATATAATCTTAAAAAATATTTAGATATAAATATACATTAATTATACTATGCAGCATTAAAGAACTTTTTGTGGTACATAATATACAAAAACCGTAGCACCTATTGACTTGATATTTTTTATACTCAGTCCTTACAATCTCTAGATGTGCCATCAATCAAGTTTTTTCAAAAATACTTACATAGAAATTAGAAATACATGCTACAATTAGAACAAGTAGTATATCTATATATTCGTTATATATATAGTTAAACATACATAGAAATGGGGTTCGACATTCTCAAACATTCGAACTTGAGACAGAGAGCGAGAGAGAGAGAGAAAGAGAGAGAGAGAGATATCTATTTATACCTCTTGTTTTTTATATTTAAATAGATATTATATCTTATGTTGTTCCTTATATTTGTTCCTATTCCTTTTTTCGTACGAAGGCCCTATCGCACTCTGCCGCGCATCGTTGTGCGTGTCAATACTGCGCGTCTTTTGTCGCTTTGCGCTTGCTTCGGTGAGCCAATTAAATATTGATGGGTTTTTCCTGGGTAGAAACTACTTATTTGATTCAGTGGGGTGTTAGAGTGGTCCAGTATAGTATAAAAAGCTCCGCGAATTCGTAATTTAATTGATCAAAAAGATCGTGAACACATCTCTTACAAAAGAAATAAGAAATAGACAACGTAGTAATAGTCGGCAACAACAACTGTCAACTCGCAAATTTCAAGAATATGCATTAAATTTTGAATCTGCTAAAAAATATAAAATTCGAAGTTTGTTAAATAAATGTTGCATTTGCCATCGTCGTTGGTTTATTTTAATCAATGTAAAATAATTTACGTTTGTATGTGTGTATTTTTATATATTTATTATGTAAATACTATATTTAAGCATGGTTTTTTGCTAGTTCTTAAAATACCTGCCCAAATAAGTTTAGCACACTTTTTTATTAAACCTTTAATACGCACCCACCTGAAGACAAAAGTACCCCTCGAAGAGAAGGACGAGGTCATCTCCGACCATAAAAATATAACGAAGAAAAAATCCCCGAAGACCAAAGTAAGACCAGACGGACGAAGCCAACGACTACAGGAATATGCTCTTAGCCTTTCTTCGCGCGCCGTGTAAGCAGACGGCTTCATAATAATGCCTAGGCTCCTGCCACTTTGGTGCCCTTGCCGCTCCTTTTTTTGCGCCGATCTTAGCCCCTCGCGAGTTCGTATCTCAGTCGAGAGACTCGCCCTCGCGGCTGTTGACAGCCAAAGATGATCCTCGAGTGAAGGGGAAACATTTAGCTTATTTTTCTTTCATTTTCGCGACGCCATCGGAAAGCTGCGCCACCACGCCCCGCGGGAAAACTGAGGTCTGAGACGTGCTCGCGTGTTTTCGTTGCGGTGGTGGGATTTGCGGATTCATTTTGAATGCACGGTACACAAGTTTTTGTGCTTAGGGTACGCAGAGAAAAAATTGATGGTATGCGGCGCTAATACAGGACTGAAAAATATAGTTACAGTTTTCGTTACAGCTCAAGCATAATAACGTGTACTAAAAAATATAGTAACCGTAATTGAATATCTTTTACTATTGAATAGCATTATCATTACATGCTGCTCTTTTCTTTTATTAATTTATATAAAAATGTTTGATTGTGTGTTTTCTGTAAAATGTCATCCGAAAAATTTATTTTACTTTTTAATTTATCTTCAGAATAAAAGACTTCAGCAAAGAAGAGGATTTATATACTTTGGTAAAAAAGTAAAAAACTCATTAGTTCTTGAAAAATGCTTTTTAGGATGAAAGTGAATTAAGATAATATTATGATATTCTTCTATTAATATTAAGCAAGTAGTTTAATTTTCATAATTTCAGCAAAATTAATAGTTGAATTAACACTTATAAGTTTTTCTGAAACAACGTGGTTTAAACACAAAACTGATTGAACATCTTTGCAATATTTATTGAACTTACAATAATTATAAATATAAGAAATGAATAAAATTGGATCATTTTTGAAATATTTATAATAGAACATCGCCTGTAAAATTCAATTCCTTTATTTTACGTTAGAATACACAGTTTCGCCTTTTACATTTTTAAAACAGATACACGCAATATCGTGTCCTCTATACGATGTTTACACAAATGACATTATACGAATTATCCGACTACAGAAGAAAATTCCATCAAACCGGAGGGCAACCCCGACGTGCAGCGCCACAGTAGCAGCTCACGCGTACATATATACACGAGCACTCGGAGAGAAAACCATTTCAATAGTAATACCCATTGCAAACAGTTTTTAAAACTCTACTGTTTGCGAAAAAGAAAAAGATCGACCAGGAGGTGGGAGAAGAGGAGCTTCCATTCATTTCTACGGATGGCAGGAGACCAGTCCGAGCGAGTTGAATTACAGAATGTGTAACGAGGCGAAAAGTAGGTCGCAAAAAATATCGCTTTGCATCTGATAATCGTCCCGGAGCCGGAGTCCCGGGCGTCCCTTTTTTTTCGTGCTCCACGAGCGAGAAAAAGCGAGCGAGAGCGAGAGAAGCGTTGTAAAAAGAGAGAGGGGAGAAATGAGAAACGGCAATATCGAAGGAGATGAATACCAATGTATATGTAAATCTAATTAAATCTACTTTAAAAATTCATGTAAAAGTGACGAGATAAAAAAAATATGTATGTGTTATTAGAATATTTCGTGTGTGCCGTTTGCTTAGTAATTATTGTCAAGTTTGTATTACAAAGTATTACAAAATTGCTTATGATTGAAGATTACTACAATCTACACCTAACTATGGGTTGTCAGACAATTATCATCTAGGGATACCGTCAAGCATAGTAATTAGTATCAATGTTTTATTCGAAGATATACCATTACCTTGACCATTAGTCATTTCCAATTTTGCATGTCAAGGATGTTGGGGTGTCCGATCATGCCAGCAAAGTCTGATTTAGAAAATTCAACATGTTATAATTTTGTTGTCTGACATTTGGAATTTTCAAAACTCTGACTTCAGATTCGAGATCATACTTTCTGTGGTAAAAATAAATTAATTTTCGTCTATTTTTAATCAAAATAAAACATACGGCTATTTACAAGTAGTATCGGTATAGCATTTTATAAATATAATTTGTAGATGCTAATGAATAAGTAATTTCTGTTGTGTGCAATTTTTTATTACTTTATAGCACATAATTCGTGTATTGAAAATTTTCTCGTAATCTAAGGAAACTAAGCTTTTAATTATCGAGCAACTTTAACATTATTTACTATAAACACCGCGATTTTCTAAAAAGCTTAGCATTTTCAATTCAGTCAGTTTCGAATTGCCAATACTCAATTCTATTTATAGTTAAATAGAAGAGTTAACTATAAAACCCGAATTCTTAACTATTAAGTCGCCAGATAGTGAGAAATGAATCACTGTTTAAATATTAAAAACCGTAGACTAGAATTTCGAGTTTATCACGTACAAAGTTCAGAAATCGAAAAAACATGCGTATTTTTCAGTACAAAATTATACAGTGTTAACGGGTTACAAATCCTTTCAAGTCGGCGAACCATTCCACCGCGTGGTATAAACTTATAAATATAAATTTCACTGTTCAAAAACAAAACTGCCAAACGCAAAATCAATTACACCACGTCCTACACCCCAACAAAACAACATAATCACAGTAATTATCCAAAAACTTGTCACTCTCAGCTCAATTTTCCAATTAATTCCCCTCACAAAGGCTCCCACGGGCGCATCCCCCCCCCCCCCACCCCCTTCACTGATATCCCCGCGTCAGAAGCAACGCTCGCTCGCTCGCGAAACTCGAGCAAAAGCGTCTCTCCTCCTATACACACGCTCCTCTCTGGCAGCACTGCCTACACATATATATATACACGTGTACAGGCGCACGGCTCGTGTTGACTTTGCGACGCGTCGATCGTCGAGTGTATTTGACTTGAAAATCCATCGTGGATTCTCAATATTTGAAGTGCGCTCCCTCTATACCCCCCCTATCTCTCTCTTTCTCTTTCCATCCCTTCCACAGCTCGCGTATCTTGACTGCCGCGGAGAGAATGGCAGACACACGCGATGGGAGAACTACTCCGGGATGTGATCAAGACGAATTCTCGTCGAAAGACGTACTTGGAAATTGCTGCCGCCGCGACGAGAGTCTCGCGGGCTGATTTTTTCTTCTTCCTCGACGCGACGTTATTACGCGTCTCGATGACTCTCTTGGCAGATTTCTATACCGGTACTGCTGCTGCCAGCGGATTGCCTTTTATCGAACACAGCCGCGGGCGTGTACCCACGGGGAGAATTTAGTTTTCGGGCGGAGGATAATCCGTCGATGCGTTTTTCGCAGTTATTACGCGGTGTTGGGTGACGTTGGAGTGCGCGTGGTGTAGTATTGCGATTCGTAATCTGTTCGAGACTTATTCGAGGAATACAGAGCGTCAGTCACATTTTTAAACTCGAATGGCGTTCGCGAGGTGAAAATTTGCAAACCCCTGCACTTTTCACATCCGCACCCATTTCACGACACCCAACTCCATTCTGCATTAAACCATTAACTCTTGATACCTCCAAATATATAAATCCATTTAAAAGTCGCCCCAAAGCAAAAAGCGATTTTCATCCAAACTTCGCAGTAACATCCACATCAACATCGCAATGCGCTCTCATCGAAAAAAGGGTCACGGGCTGGCGCGCCTCTCGACGAGATTTTAACTCTCCCCCTCCCCGCCCCCCCTCTCACTCATGCAATCTGGTTTACGATCCGGCAAAGTGATACCGCTGCGCAGCGGCTCTCTCGGAAGGCGCGCGCGCGCAACTGCGCAGCCCCCCGTGAAACGTCGTTACGCTGATTGTAATTGCGAACGCCGAGTACAACCAGACACAGAGAGAGAGAGAGAGACAGATAGAGAGAGAGAGAGAGAGAGAATAGATCGAGTTAACGGCCGTAAAAAAGGGCGGATCGCGCACACACGTGGCTGCCGATTTCCACACATATCGTATTTAGTCCATTTTTATAGATTTTACGAAAACATTTTTTACTTATTGATTAAGACTTAAATAATTTTGGATCTTCAGACTAAAATTTTACTGTCATATCAGTTAACGTACAGAATATAATATGAATAGGTTAAAAATAATATATAGTATATGCCTCTAACATGTTTATAAATTAAGAAGGCCATAAATTATGTTAATATAAATGATAACTGATGGTACATTTCAAATTTTATTACATTAGAAAAATCAACAAACATAATTACTATATGAAAATGGTATTTAATGTGCATTTATTTGATAATATAGTTTTCTTTGCTGAAGTTTTCAATGATAATATAATCTTAAAAGATATTTAGATATAAATATACATTAATTATACTATGCAGCATTAAAGAACTTTTTCTGGTACATAATATACAAAACCCGTAGCACCTATTGACTTGAAATTTTTTATACACAGTCCTTACAAGCTCTAGATGTGCCATCAATCAAGTTTCTTCAAAAACACTTACATAGAAATTAGAAATACATGCTACAATTAGAACAAGTAGTATATTTATATATTCATTATATATAGATATAGTTAAACATATATAGAAATGGGGTTCGACATTCTCAAACATTCGAACTCGAGACAGAGAGCGAGAGAAAGAGAGAGAGAGAGAGATAGATAGATAGATAGATATAATGTTTATTTGTAAATATTACAAAACATGGTTTACATTTAATTCTTAGTATAAAATAATATCACATATAATTTCCATGAAAATATCACATCATTATTACATACAATATCATATCATTAGTAAACGTCAAATAAGATTGCACTCGAAGTCAGGTCCACATAAAATATGGCACACTGTCGTCAGAAATGTAAACATACTCGTAATTCTAATCTATTCATCAAATCTATCAGTCATACAATTAAAATTACATACATACATTTAACAATTTCTTACTTTACACATATTAATAAATACTTGCATACTTTTTCAAAGCTGTCAAAGGGAGAGAGAGAGAGAGAGAGAGAGAGAGAATAGATCGAGTTAACGGCCGTAAAAAGGGCGGATCGCGCGCGCGCACACACGTGGCTGCTGAGGCATTTATACGGCCCGCGTATAGCCGTATTTATACACAGCGCGCGAGAGCCTCGTGTTGGGTTGTACAGTGTCGCGTCGGGTGTTGGGTGACATCAATAATGATTTTTAGGAGGGATATATTCCTCGCGAGTAGTGGCTGCGGAGTGAGAGAGGGTCTATGAAGGGACTTGTGGCTTCTGTGGGAGAGGGAGCAGGAGTCCGAGTGGGAGGTTACTTTGACGGTGAGTAAATGGGGGCGCCGAGTGGTCGTTCGGAGTGACTATGGTTTGATATTAAGTGCGGGATGATTTCTCCCTTATTCTTCTTCTTCTTCCTTGTCTCCTTTTTTTTAGGTAAATGTGTACTTTGTTAGCGGTGATGGAGGTCTTATGCGCGGTGGCGTGATTTTTATGTGGGTGTGGAATATTTCTTTGCGTGGAGTTTTAATTTATTATTGTAATGTGTTGACGGTGTTAGCTGATTTATAAGGATTTTAGCATTTTAGCATCGTTATCTTACACGTCATCGTATTTTCTGAGGATTAATGAAGTATTTCATGTATAAAAATACTCTTTTCGTTATAGGGAAGATGCTGTTAATTAGTGATTCTCAGGGAACGTGTTTGAAGTTAACCTACAAAGTATATCTACATATATACAACATATATATTGAATTTAACATACAAAGTATATCTTTATAGGTTGTAAGATAGATATACTTTGTAGGTTACACTTCAAACGCGTTCGCTAAGAATCACTCTCCCCCGAGTGTACGAAACGCTAACTAATTTCTTTGTATGTTTCAATCGAAGTTTGAATTTATTGTGAATTTCCTTAATAAAACTGAAAACTGGATTATGTTTATTGGTAATTGATTTTTGAAATATTTAAATTGTTTAAACATGAATTTATTTAGTAAGGTAAATGACAAATATTTAAAATCTTAGGATTAATATACTATAGTATGATGATAACTTTTGCACTAAGATTTACAATAATATATTTCTGTAAACGCTACATTGACCATCACATGTACTCATAACTCATCAAATATTTTTATAATGAAACAATGTGCCAAAACTAAAAAAATGTTATATTGAAAATATATAAATATATATTATAAAAATTATTGAGCATTTTTTAAAATGGGGGAATACATTAAGAAATTTCTGAAACATCTTAATTTTGCAGCAGTGTAGGTTGGCGTGGACGTAAATTTAAATTAAATAATAACTACCTATTGAATTAATAAAATTCCACAAAACGTATTCGATGGCATTATATACTTAAAAGAATAGAAAGTATGTACTTTAATTACTTGCTTCGCATCTATTATAAATATTAGGTGCATGCCAAGAACCAAACGCACTACCCATTGTACGTAACTTCCATTTTAACCTTTGAACATCAAAGATTTAATAATCCCTGAGCAACCAGGAAAAAAATCTAATACCCCATCCACATCATATCCCAACAAAAACAAACTCATCCCAACCACCTCATCAATCCCTCACCCCTTCCTAATAACTACCAGGCTGACAAAGCATGATAAATGCAAGAATGGCGCCGGAGGTTATATTTTACGACAGTGGATTATCTTTTTCCGGGGGGGGGGGGGGGGGAGGGGAGGCTAAGTCCCTGCCGGCTGGCGCAGCTGTTTTTGCATCGAGCTTTGTAGTAGCTTCGACGCGCGCGCGAGGTCGTCCTCGTCATCGTCAATGCCGTCCGCCCGTCGGCCGGGACGAGAATATTAGCGCCGCCGGTAATCCCGCTTTCGCGATTATTAAAGAGAGTGCTCGGCAAAATTACGGGGGGAGGAAGTGCGACTTTGGAGCTTTACGCCAATCCCGCTTTTTAATACTTTATACATATAGTTTGCAGTTGTGGGGAAAGGTGCTTACTAGTCGACGAGTGGAACCGTGGATTCACGTTTACAAGACGTACGTGGTGATTTATTCATAATTTAGAGATTGTGAATTTAGATAAAATTTAGAGTTAGTGTGCGAAGGAGCAGATGTGTAAAGTTTGATAGTGTCGAGCTTTACGAGCATTTCATATTTATAAATATATTATTAACGTATTTTAAGACTATGAAATAATAAAAGTTTCAAAGAAGAATTAAGAAAATACATTTTTATTATAACTTGAATATTTTTTTTTATAACAGCCTTGTACTGTTATAAAAGTATGTTAGAACACTTTATTTATTGATACGTCTTTATTTGGTTTAAATGAATTGTAGAAAATCTGCTCAAAAGAAACAAGGTTCATTAAGTACATTTCTAAGAAACGTTTCATTTCAAACTAAAATACAAACTTTAATAACTACTTTATATAATTAATTTTTTTTTTCATCCCGGAAGAGAAACCGAGAAACGTCTGACTCAACTACATTTCTTCTGTTGCAGGATTCTTTTTACTTCAACTTCAAAATTCTCTTAATAAAAGGTTTTTCTTTGAAAGTCTCTTCAGAATTCAACTCGAGAAATTTCCTTTAAGAAGCTTTTCTCTAGAGATCGTTAAAATAGAAAATCTCAGCAAAAATATTACTTTATGAAATTGTAAGTAAATGCAAATCGTTAATGAGGAAATTGAATTAAAAACTTTATCTAATTATATAAATAAATGTTTAATTCTATTTTATGACCATGAGTAGACCCTTAGAATTCAGTTTATTTAAATAACATTTTCTAAGAAAGATATAATTTGCTTTCCATTATGAAAAAAAAAATTTACTTTATCATACAACAAGCAATTATATGCATGTATATATGCCTTTTATTTGTAGATCACAGTGGTTTTGTTATCTACAAATAAAAAACATACATACCTATAACATTTAAAAATAAAGATAAATGTATGATATAATAGACATAAAATTTATATCATATTTGAAAAACCTTTCCAAAATTTTCCAAAGATCACGCCCGAATAATCCCATCGTTATCCGACAGCCCCGCAACCTCGTAAAATTAATGTCAAGACATCCCCCGCGCGACGCAACTTGTAACCTCAGCCTCGCACGCGCATTCTTACATCCCACAAAAGCGCGAAGAACGAGGTACAGCGACGGCGCTTTGCTACCGCGGAAATTTCGCGCGTGGAATGGATGTCGCTCGGCGGCAACGACGCTGAGAAATTCTCCGCGTGATTAATTCGCGACACTTGCTCGCCGCGAAAAGTTTTGCACCACCAACATCTCCGCGCGCCCGGACTCGAGCTCGCCACCCATGAAATTATGATTACGCGAGCGCGCGTACGCACGCGTGTAATTTCGAGGGTAAACATACGTTTAGGGAACGGTGTACAGGGTGATTTAATTTATTAATCGGTGTCGTTGTTTTAATGGGGCTGCTGGAATTTTTGGGTAAGAATTGGATACTTTGCTGGGAGAGGCTACGATTGTATTTTCTGTGGGCATTTCAGGAATTTTTTATGCCTTGTGTTATGTAAAAAGATAATTAAATTATTTAAATGCCTTTTACTGTTTAATATGAAAATAAATGATTGTTATTTTGTAAAATTTATGTACAAATATAAAATTCTAATAAAATACAACTCAAAAATATTAGATATAATTCGATTAATTAATATTATCATTATGAATGAGATTGAAACGACGTTGAAACGGTGTTAATATGAATAACATATAAATGAATAAATATTCTTCTTATTATCTCATTCAACCGACTATCAAATTAACAATTAATAACTTATACATTAT
Source organism: Gastracanthus pulcherrimus (assembly GCA_949152435.1). Taxonomy (NCBI): domain Eukaryota; kingdom Metazoa; phylum Arthropoda; class Insecta; order Hymenoptera; family Pteromalidae; genus Gastracanthus; species Gastracanthus pulcherrimus. Next base: position 199,143,267 of record OX424572.1, read on the forward strand.
TTATTATCCATTTATTTTTATGAACTCACCAATAGTATAAAGTTAGATCTTATTCAGTCATCTAACGTGTCAAATATGTACGATTTTCTATTTTTGTATCCATTTCAATATTTATATTAATATTATGACAGCATAAAATAAATGCTCCAAAGCTATGAAACCAAAAATAAATAGAAACTCAAATCTAATACTCCTTTGTATCATTTATTTTGATTCAGAATCTAGAGCAAAAAAGGGGCGCCTACCATCAATCATTCCCGTCAGAAATCTCAATTCCCACTCCCATTAAAACCGCCATAATGGAAGGCGCAAAACTTCCGACACCCGGGTCGTATACACGCACTTACGACTTTACACCTCGTACAATTGAGTGCTCATTTCTCGTCTCCCGCGCCGAAACCTCCATAACGATTAAGCTCCCACCTTCCTTTGCAACCCTCGGCACCCCAAACTTCTTTTTCTCGCAGCAGCCTCTGCCGCCTCACCCCTCGAAAACATAATCGACGCTCGTTTCCCGCCTCGCGCACAAAGGCAGCAGCGCGCGCGCGCGAAATCCGCGGACTTATGTAAATGTAAGGCGTATACAGCTGCTGCGCGCATACGTCGCGCGAATTATACAAAGGCGATCGCCCGAGGCGGTGTTTGTGTATTATATTGTGCCGACGTGCTTTATCTCGCTTTATCGATGATGCCACGGTGAGGCCATATTTTTAAATTAGACGCGGAGAGGATCGCGGATGCATGGGTGTGTATTATGAGCGAGGGATGAATAAGCTATCTTGTTAAATATTTGCAGAGGGTGGGCGGGAGTGAACGTGATGGGATTTGGAGTTTTCGGCGGAGGCGGCGGGTGACTGAAGATACCGAGGCGTAAATAATGTATGGAAAATGATGTGGCTTAAAGTTGGCTTTATCTTCTTTTGACTGAATGTCGGTGTCAGCGAGAGAATGAGAAATTAGTGCTATTTGTATTTTTAGCCAGTTTTCAGTTGATCGAAATGGAAAATTAAGGATCATATGATGTTAGAATTATCACTTAGTATTTCAATTTCATTAACTATTTTGTTGAGTCAATGATTGAAAATTCATGTTAATTATGTATCTATTCAAGCTTAATTAAAGTAATATTCTTCAATTTAATGGATTTCGGTTTGAGAACATTGTAACCATTTCAGTAATCAAATGATATTGAATCGATAAAATGAAATTACACTGATAACGAAAGGACAATAGATTAAATAGATATGCTGATACAAGTGAAAACAGCTTTTAATGACGATAGTATACTAAAACACAGGTCAATAATAGCTTATGAATAAATCTGGAAAAGTAATCATCCTAAATATATGTTAGTTTTAGAAAAACTTAAATGCAGAATATCGTATCAGGAGATAATAGAACCACATTACTTTCTCTTTAAATGACACTATGTTAAAGGTGAACAGAAATTAAAGCTTCTGTGTTGTCTTTGAACTTCGAAGCTTAGTACACAACAAATTTTCAATTATTATGCACAACCAAAGCTGCTATTAAACGCTTTTTATCTATTTATTATAGTTAAAAGACTTGTTTAAAGACTGATATAAGTAGATTTTAGTATAAAATGATAAAACAAGTGAATAAAAAGATCCAACTTTGTAATATAAGTTGTTGAGTTCAAGTATTTTAAATTCTTGACATCTGGAAGCTTGCTATACTTTGTAGATTTACGTTCAGGGCAAATATTTATGTTTAAGTAGCCTTTGAAAGAACGACTAAAGTCTACTTCAGTCCTTTGACGAATTAATGCCACGAGAAAAGAGTTTCTTTAATATAAATAGATACGAAATATACTAAAATATGCAAGTATATTGCATTTGAATGGATACCACGCCAATAAAATTCAACTAAAATATACATTTCTTAATAGGTGAAGATTAGGAAACAATAGAACTTTATTTTAAAAATTTGACAGTATATGTAACACTTTGAAATATAAACTTTGGTTTTACCTAAATTTAGTTTTGCCCCGAGTATTTATAAATTTAGATTTATATTATTAATAATAAAATGAGTGTTACATCTTACTAATTAAAATCTCCATTCTATTTTTTGTAAAACCAAGCAAAAATTGTAAATTTCTATAATCAATTCCATTATTGTTTTATAGTATCTTAACGTTTTGTAACACTTTTTAAAGTATATAAAGGTCTTTTATTTTTAACCGACTTCGAAAAAGGAGGAGGTTCTCAATTCGACATCGCTTTATTTTTTGTATAAACTATTTAGTGTACAAAAATCAAGCTTAACATATTTTGAGTTGTCTTTCCAGGGTCCAACCTCCGAGACACTGATTTGGATGAGACATTAGAAAATATTCTCTATAGTACCTAAAAATAAAACCGAGTACACGTAGTTGGATCTCATCGATCCTTGCACAGCAGATACAACACGATTTATTAACATTACAGGTACATCTATATTATACGATATTTTTATACATCAATTGCATAAACAATGTTAATGTTTTTAGTTTTATAAGTTCTGGTACGTAATGCGATCAATTACGGGTACTGGGCATTTTTAAAGTACTAAAAGACGTTTCTTAAATCCTCTTTAAGGTGATGTTAAACCTTGTGTTACTGTTAAATACGGCGATCCACTTTTTTCATTCATTTTTAAATTTTAAGAAAATATCTCTCTGAAAAGCTGTTCTTTTTGATTGGAATAACAACTTTCCATAGAGATAGTTACTCAATATTGAAAATGAAATGAGAAAAGTGGATCCTCGTATTTGTCAATGACAGGTAGCTTTAGCATCACCTTAAAAGTGATGATCCACAGGTTAGATATTCTCATTGTTAGACTTTTTCTTTACTATCGATATTACCAACCCATTGTAAACATTGATTGGGCTCGAATTCGACCTTAACCATGGATGAACAGCCACCAAAATAATTGGCCTGAGCAGTATTCGCATTATCATTTATAACGATAACAACAACAACACGCAAACAGTACGCAAACTTCAAAACACTAAGTCCTAACTCGCACCAATTATGCATCACCAAGTACACCTCTTCATCTATTCCACCATTGGCACCCACCCGTACATACTAAAAGACCACAAGCGTGTCGAAGCGTCAGCGTCGCCCGGGGCCTCCAAAACCGTCGCGTCGCATCAATCGACGCTCTCTCACACGGGCCTAATGATTCTCCTCAACGAGTACAGTGGCAGCTACAGCTGGACACGCTCTCTACAACGAGAGAGAGAGAGAGAGAGAGAGAGAGAGAGAGAAGTGTTACGTGCCAGTAGAAGAGCCAACGTCGACGTGCGCGCGTTTCTACTTTGGCCCTCGTAGTCGTCGTCGTAGTCGTCGCGGCTAACGCAATTATTCAATTTGCATCCACAATGCGACGTCATGAATCCCTCGAGGAATTTTGCATTTATGCGCTGTGCTCGGCTGCAGCTCTCGGACATAGTAGGTAGCGGCGGCAAGAGAGAGAGAGAGAGAGACTTTTCCCAGCCGCGTTACAACTGCTGATGAGATGTAAATATTTGGATACATTAGGCGCGTCGAGAAGAGCTTCCGGAAGAAGCAGCCTTGGGGCTTCTTTTTCTTTCCTCTTTTTTTTTTCAGGTGTAGTTGATCTCTCTTTTTCTCTCTCGGTTGCTTCGTCTTCTCTTTTTCTTTGGTCGCTTCTCTGTTCTACGTTTCCTTTTTTACGTTTGTTCGTCTTGTTGCTGCTACTGCTGCTGCTTCTCCTCCATTCGTTCAAGGAAAGAAGAAGAAGTAGTTTTTAATTGATTGTTGTTCTAGAGTTAAGAGTTGGAAAGACTTTTAATGATGTCGCTCAGCAACGGTGCAAGTGCTTTTAAAATATCGCTGTGACCGGAATGCTATTATCTTCGACTTGTTGTTTTAGAATAATTGCTGAGTACAGTTTAAACGGTTATTAAATGCAAGTGATTCAAATGTGTTTATAAAGCTTTATGTATGAAATCATTATACATTAATTTCTTATGAGCATAATTAAAACATGCAAGATTATGCAGTTCTAAATTTTGATGTTGTTCAAGTAAGTTGTATATTTAAGTAAGTTTTTAGTTTTCAAGTTATGTTTCTGCTTATAACCGGACTGCAAACTGCTTGTTTATAAGCATTATGTGATATATAGCATAATGTTATTATGAGGAATTGAATTTGTTATCAAATATAAACTGGTAAATATAAGCTGGTAAATAAATTGTATATTTATTTAAGTATTGCTGTATTTTCAATTTGCATTCGTTAATTAATAACAATATAATAACCAATAACGATATTCAGATATTTTCACTAAAATAAGAAATACAAATAGACCCGAAGTAATCATGTGCTTTTCTCAATAAAGCGTATTACAACATTGTACAGAAGCATCACTTAAATATTATTTATTATTTGGCGTGTCATGAAACAATTAAAATGCAAGTAATACTAATTCTTTCTATTATTTTTCAACTTTCTGAAATAGTAAATACTCCATCGCATTCGATTACAACCATAGTTTTTACATATTCAATATATATATATACTTGCATAACACTCTGAAAACACAGAAAAGCAAAAGAAAGACGGTCGGTCAAGTCTATCATACTGGCAGCATACGCAAAACATCTTCTCAACATCAACATTCGCACAAAAAACGCGACATCGAAGCAAGTATGCTCCGCCAAGAAAGATTACGATCGCCAAGACACCTCACTCGCAACGCATATACAACCAACACACACTCTCTCACTCTCTCCCACGCTCAATATCTTGGCACATTCTCACGATTTCGAGCAAAATCGAATTTCCCAAAGACATCGCCGCCAGCTTATACTCGTCTTGCTCGAAATCTTCGTACGATCGTCGTGCATACACACACACACACACACACGCACACACACACACACGCACACACACACACACGCACACACACACACACGCACACACACACACACACACACACACAGAGCGAAAGATACAGAAAGAGAGAGAGTAAGAGAGAGAGAGTGAGAGAGAGTGAGAGAGAGAAGGGAGTACCTCTCGTAAAACGTCTCTCACTCGTTTCCGAGGGCGCCTGCGAATCTTTCTCACGTAGTACATATATACCGGCGCGCAGTTCGCACGTAGCGAGGATATACGAGGAATCCGCGGTGCGGCACTGTACACCGAACCAATCGGAGTGTAGTCCCGTGCTCGCGCGAGCTACCTAGCTGGCTGGCTTCGACTTTATGTCGTTCGTCGACGACGTTGCCTTCGATTTTCTCCTCTGCCACGGAGGATCCTACGTACCCGTACCTCTCGGCCCTTGGCTGTTGGACACCTTTGAGATGCTCTCGCTTATGTTCTCTCGCGTATGTGTACGTGCTATAACGCCTTTTTCTGCGTGGAGTTCTTTTGTTTTGGATATGTGTTGCAAGCACACATTTTGTCTACGAGGTAGTGTCTAGTTGGAGTTCTGTTTTTTTACATCGATTTCGTATATACTGTTTGGAGTGAGTTGTCGTAGTGTCCCTGCGATTGTTATTGATTCGCTGGCAGAATTCGCAGCACATACCGGGTGATGGCCTAAGTGAGAAACTTACAAAGACCAATCAAATTTTGGATGAAGAAGAACAATTCACAGGGTTATACGATGGGCTGGTAAGGTTAAACAAAAATTTAAATGCATTTAAATATCAGGGTATTGTACCAATGAATGACTACCTATTAAACGCCTGTTAAGTTAACTTTGAGTAACTTAAAGTAAACTTTATCTGTTTAGAAATAATTTATAACACAATTCATGTATGAGCTTCATACCATTATATATGTGCATATATGAACATATCATGCTTTATTAATGTTTTAATGATTTATTTTGATATTCGAATGAATCCATATATGACGAAAGGCCGAAGAAAACCGGATAATTCAACATTTTGTGAAAATTGATTATATGGATTTTGTCATCATAAAACAATGTTGTCTTCATATTTATGGTGTTACTTATGCTCTAAACTCAAAAATCAGCCATTAACAAAGCATCTAAAATATGTGATTGTATCTAAACTAATAGAAAAGGAATACAGTTTTTCTTAATTTTCTCGCTATTGAAAAAGTGGAATTATCCAGTTTTGTGCGCCTTAGTGTTGTGGAATGACCGTCTGTTTTACTAATGGTTCATTAACTTAGAAATAACGGTCAATTGACCGTCAAAGGCCGTCACTTTTTTTTAATTCTTATGTTAAACATAAATATTTATTATGTTTAATAAAAAATTACATTTAATTTAAAAACGTTTTTATTAAAAAAATATCTTACATGCAACAAACGTTTTTAAAAAGAGCATCTAAACGTTTCTTATTTTTCTTTGTTGTTTTAGAACGTTCTTACCAAATCGTTATGAATTCATAATATTGTTTTATATTTAATCCGTTGACTGCGTTAACGAAATATATTACCCAATCTATTCTTCAAGAAATATTGCAATAACTTTTTTATTAAGAAGAAAAAATTCTGAATAAATTGCAGACCATTTCATAAATATAAGAAACATTTTTCCACCAGTAATTACATAAAAACCAATTTCTTGTGGCCGAAGAAAAAAGACAATATGTAAAATGTTTGCAACGATGAAATTCGCGTGTTTTATATAATCACATTATTTCACTTCGTTACTTTTCCTTTAATTTTCAAACTTTCATTCTGCTGTTTTATCTTAAGTTTCTCCACAACTTAGATTAATCTAATCATTTTTCTACTTCAATTCAACAGTCACTCAGTAGCTACTAGAACTGCAATAGCGGATATACTATTTTCGTCGCGCACACATCTTCCTCGTTTAATTTCGTACCCTCCTAACGAAACATTATTTCTTCGTAATAAAATCAATTATCCGCGATTTCCAAAGAGTCTCTCCTCGACTCCATATACATCATCTCAAGCCCCCCTCCATTTCTACATATTAATTTTTCTCAATAGCACTTATTACCTCTCTCTCAGCAGCTCTTCATTTATCGTATTCCACCCTTTTCACCTCGCTACCTCTTCGCCTCTCTACTTTCCTCTCGAACGACTATACGCGCACGATTCGTTCTTTTTACCCTTCTCTCTTTATCTCTCTCTCTCTCTCTCTCTTCCTCTCTCTCCTTCTGTTCCGTTCGGTGCTCGCGAGAGGCCGTAGATCGAGCAGAAGGAACTCGTAATTCTCCCTCAAAGCGGCCGGCGCTGCAGCTTTTCTCCGGCCGGCCGGAATGTCGTCGACTGCTCCGAGCTCGTAACTCACGCATCCCTCCCCCCTCCTCCGCCCCTCCAGCATCCGGGTGGACCAAAGCTGTGCCGCCACCGACAAGCCCGATAAATTCGATATTGTTTTAACTTTCGCTGCATTTCACAGTTCGCCGGCCGAGATGAGGTTGTAAAGAGCGCGCAGGCGCGGCGGCGATTGAGACCGAACATAAATTTCGAGAATCTACGACGAATCCACGTCGCGACTTTCTTCCCTTCGTGAGATTGTTTACAACTGCGCGTGTAGCGCGAGGATGAAAAAAGGAGGTGAGCGAGTTGGGTGTTAATCACGCGAGGCGCAAAATTGAATTTACGGCTGTGGGGGAGGTTATAGAACGCGCGAATGCGTGGATGTTATACGAGTGGGAGTAAGGGAGCTGAGTGTGGGAAAAATTTTCGGGAGTGTTCATTTTTACGAGGCGAGATTATATTGACTATTAGAGTTGATAGTAAGTTGCTACAAGCACGAGCGCAAGTTTATGGGAAAGAGAGAGAGAGAGAGACATAGAGAGAGAGAGAAAGAGAGAGAGTTTATTGATGCGGCAGGTACGAGATTTAAGGGGTAGGTTTATACATGAATGATGAGATTGGAAGGGGAAATTGAAGTTTCTTTTTGTGTCGTAATTTTACGTCTTATTGGCATTTACACGGATAGTGAAATGGCAGTATCGGGAGTTATGGGAAGAACGTCAAAAATGCGAGGTGCAATGAAAGTTGATGGTGCATGTATGCCATGGACGCGGTGCTGGACAATTGATCCGTTTCTGCTTACACAGCGTATATAGGATGCACGCGATATTACATTGTCGTGCACACGTGATATTACACTGCGATCACGCGGTGCGAGGACTGCAATTTCGCGTAAGCGGGATACGTTGTAATGGTTTGAACTCAGCATACAGCAAACAAACTCGTATCAATGAACTACTGTACAAGGGCTAATTGTAAGGTCAGTGTATCCGCAATATGAGTCGTCATATATCTGATGACGTGAAGTTGAATTCAGCCGTACTATGTCATATTTACTTTATTATTTTACATTATTACTCACTAGTGCAATATTGAGGAGAGAGTGGTCAGGCATTTTTATAATTATATATATATATATATATTATAATGTCTTCTATAATACTAGTCTACTAACAAGGAGAGTATTATCAGGGGTTTGGGTCTCAGTACTTGCTAAAACTTTGGGATATGTTTTCTTGTGTCTCAAAATGAAGACTTTGCATGGTAAGAGCATCTAATGCTATTCCAATCATGAGATAGGTGTACCTGGAAACATTAGTATTCTCCATATACATAATGTTAAAAAAAAGCATATATATAGATATACTCGCAATGTTAATGTTTCTACCTGTATCTTGTTATTGATAAGACGTTAAACTTTCTTACCATTGAAGGTCTTCATTTAGAGGTACAAGAAAACATATTCTAAAAATTCAGCAAGAGCCACAACCCAAACTTAATACTCTCCTTGTAAGTTCCTTAGCATCGAAATCGTTAACGAAAAATTTTGAATAAATTCAGGGATGATTGTTACACCTTGGGATTTGAATATGGGGCATTTAGAACTATAATAAACCAAGTCCACTTTAGAAATTTTACAATCAGTCGCAAACATTTCAACATTAGTGATATAAAAGAGTAAAATTCAATAAATGTTATTACTGCAATTGATACTTTAATATGCTATGTATCAATTACATAGTTTAAATCAGATAAATAATAAGGAGATTTATAAAATAATTGAATGTTTTGATGGACGTTTATTGAATTTAAAAAATTAACCTGATTCTGAATGCTTCATAAATGGAATAATTTTCTTTTTAGGTTCCTTGAGTCATATGTAGTTGAAAATGACTTCCTTTCCTTTATGAGATCGGAAATGGTTTCTATTGACCGGATGGACATATTTTTTTGCAACGCATTAATGGAATGAGCCATTTTTCATACCTGTCAACCGGATGGATATTTAGCCATTTCGAGCATATCAATGTAAATGTATAATTTCCCAACCTATCCACATGTTTAAAACAGGCACAATCATGCTTTTGTTAAAAAAAATACAGTGTGTAACACAGAGGGGTGGGGCATTTTCAAGCTCGAGTGATGTTTTCACTACGACTCGTGCTAACCACATCAACCTCGCTCGAGATAACCCACCCTCTCTTCTTTTTGCACGATATAATATTGTATAATTTTAAGCTTATCGCGTGAAAAATAAAGAAAAACATTAAAAAATTAATGCGGCGTCGTAGTCGTAATTGATACAACCTCTTTTCAAAAATTTTTTGCTTACAGAATAATTTGGTCACAATAATAATTAATTTTTGCTCCAGAATATTTTGTAATCTTCTTCTGACGTAAGCTATGTTGACGCAATCATAATGAGTCACTTCTATTTAGTTTACGTTCTGAACCTTCAGAATTATAAAAATTTGACCTAATATGTATTTCAGGTATTCTACGTCTGATTATTCAACACATTTAATGTAATCCATTTATATCTCCTATATTTTGAATACCTCTCTGTTCTTATAAATAGGCCATGTAAGTCTAGACAGTAACGCGTTATTGTGTTTGTAAAAATGTTTCAATAAAAAATACTTATCAAACTTATTCATTTTCATTTAATGAGTAATACTTAATAATACTTTACTAATAAGGAGGGACCGCGGAGTGCGGGTAACGGATTTTGATGAAACTTTAGGGATTGTTTTATGATACCTAAACATGAAGTACGATATTCGTGGTTTTATCAACTGGACATTTTTACGGTAGATACGGCGAATTTTATTAACGTTGATAGTATACCTATATATATCTGATTTTTAGCATTGCCCATATGAGTAATGCTAATCTTTATTGGCTCTATCTCAGATTTAAAGACCCATTTGATAAAACTACGGGTTATGCGCTTCATTTTTAGGTTCCCAAAGTCGATCCCCAACGTTTCATCAAAATCCGAGACCCGAACTCCGTGGTCTCCCCTTATAAGAATATTCTAATATTATATATTAATACTTTAATTCAGATTGTAAGAAAATAATATTCCCAGCAATAATCTTAAATTATCATCCATAAAATTAATAATCCAATATTGCATTAAAACTGCATATCTCCCGTGTCACGAAAACCGTCCTCCGAACAAGCCAATAATTTCACCTGCAACAGAAATTATCATCCGACAGTCATGCTCAATAGTGTATCGACAGCCCAACGAGACATCATCATCGTCCTCGTCGACGTCATCTCCCGACATAGGCCTCATAAACAAACTCGAAATAAATCGATCACACGCGCGCGATAAGACCCGGAGCGGCAGCAGCAGTCGCCCGGAACAATCAGGCGAAAAAAGCGAGGGTAAAAGATGAAAGGGGGAGGGGGGGGGGGAGGTTGAGCGCACGTCACGTCAGTAGCACACGCGGCGGGTACGATGAACGTCTGCCATTACTCATTATACCTCGGCGTGCGCTCTCGTTCTCGGCTGAAGTTAAAGTGCACGCGGCCGCGCCACCGCAAATGCCATCGCTCGCATCTGCGACTGTTTCCAATTCGCTCGGCTGCACTTCTCTCGTGTGTATATACGCGGATGTGCGTATGTGTGTGTGTATGTGTGTGTAGCGCCTGTTTGTAGCGGGAGAGAGGGAATGTGAAAAAATGACAGGGAAGAAATAGCGACGGAGAGGAGAGGAGGGAACAAATGTATTCGAGAGGCGGCGCAATGCGCGGGGCGTCGAGGAAGAGAAATGCGGAAAAACGAATGTTTCGTTGGGTTGTATTTTTTTGTGAAACAAAGGAATAACGTTTATAGAGGAGTAGAAGGATTTTTAGAAATGGAAGAACTGCCTTTGCAAATATTTAAAATTACAAATTGTGCGTATTTATTGTTTATTTATAAATGAAAAAAGACGTTCACGAATGTGTAGTCAACAAGAAATCACCGAGAACATACAAAATTAAATCTATTGTTTAAAGCTTGACGTAATATAAAATTTTTAAAAAAATATTTGGGCAAGTGAAGAGAAACTTTCAAAATAGGTGGTCAAATTCGATAAAATAAGTGAAAAAGTCAAGATTTTATCAGGCATTCAGTAGTCAACAATTTAGAAAATTTACAATTTTTATGTTTCATCTTTACATAAAATGAAATTTATGTTTAAATACTTGAAATTTAATGGACTTTACATGCTCATATTAGCTTTGTTACCTCTATTAACGTTTTACGGCCCCCATCACTGTCTGCTGAATATTTAACAAATTATTTTTCATGTGTAAGTAATTTATTGATATATTTTAAAAGATTACAATAAAAAGTTTACATTCAAAATGTATATTACCACTAGAGCTTTAGCTTTAAAATTTTTAATATTATATTTCAAAAGCAAAGATTTTCAAACTTTACACAATGAAAATCGCATATATTTATTTTTGCTTTAAATATAATATTTTCATTTTGCAAATAAAGCAATAGAAATAAATAAAGATGAAATGTAAAATTACCGTATTATTACGTAATATTTAATAAAATTATCAAATTACATTTGATACAAGCAAGAAAAAGAAGCCAGGCAATGAAGATCTTTTACAAACAGGAACGTAAGAGAAAATTCATTAGAACGCCACTAAAAATAACGAATAAATAAAAAATGTAAAATGTCAAAAAGAAATGAGAAAAACAATTCGAACAAAAAGGAGAGCGACGAAGCGAGGTGAAAGAAGCGAGACGAGGTAAAGACTAGACAGATGCTCGCGAGGAAATATCGTCGCACTCCAAAACGGAATTATTTACCAATTATTTTTCGCGGCTATACTCGCCAGTCGAATGCAGCAGTCGCGGCAAGATTCCCTTTCCTCTCCTCTTCCTCCTCACGTGTCTGCAGAAGAGAGTCCGTTTATCGTTGACTCTCCCTTCGCGTTTCTTCTTTTTTCTGCTCTGTTTTCCCCGTCGTCGCGGGCCGCACGTCAGCGCCGGCAGAAGCTGCTGCTGCCGCCGCTGCGATAGGCGCCGTTGAATTAATTGTCGACTCAAGTCGTCTGCCGGAGTGAGTCTCTCTCTATCCACTTTTTTCTCTCTTTCTCCACTCTGCGCTGCCTTTGCGATGCGCTTTTTCAGTCTTCGTAATTGATAAAAGTACGGGTGTACGTGCAGAGCGACAAAGAGAGGGAGCAAGAGAGGAAAAGAGTGCAGTGTTGCCTTATTTGGCTGTATCCGATACAGCATGCGCAGTATGAGGAGCTTGTTATCCGTAATGTTTATGTGAAATAGGATATAAAATTCATTTTTGTATGCTTCCGAAAATATTATGTGCACTTAATTATTTCCATAGCAAAATTACATAGTATTAAATTATAATATTTTTCACGATAATTTTTCTTTTAGAAACGTTAATATTAATTGTTAATATTTTTAATTAATTATTCCGCGAGCAATCACAACTTAATACTAATGTAATGATTATAAGAAAAAGTACGTACGAATTATGATATTATCTTCATTCATGGCGAAACGGAGATTAATGTTTCTAACAGAAATAATTTCCATGCTTACAAGATTATCTCGAAAGGATATAAATCAGAATTAGAAAATGTACTTGAGTAAATGCAGATAACTCTCTCAGACATGAACATTGATTTATGTATATCCATCAATATATCAAAATAAATAAACGAACAAGGATATTGATGAGGATATAGATAATGAGAAAAAAGTTAAGTAATAATTACGGAACACCATACAGGGATTTAGTCTGCAAAGAAAAACAAAGCTTCCTCTATGAGGAAGTAAAACTAAAAGCTCTTAAGAATTTCGATTCACAATAAAAAAAATCCATTTCTCTGATACAAAATACCATAGAAAAGAGGTTTAAAAATGACCCCCGAATCGCCCAATAAGCATCAAATCCATAAAAGAAAAACCTGAAAAAGCTTTTTAGCCGTCAATAAAAATGTAACACCGCTTCCGAATACATCCCCATTCTCATAAAAAGAAATCAAAACAAGGCAGCACATCGTGTTTTCGCGTCTCTCCAACATGCTCGACCTCCTCCCGCCAAGTTCCTCTTGGTATTCGCAGCCTCGTCCGCGATCCTGTCTCGCGCGTACAGCCCACATCTCCAAGCCTTTACACCGGCACATCCGCATCCTACAGCGGTGATCGCCTCGGCGAGCACGCGAGATAAGAATGGGAAAGAGGATGTTTAAATCCATATCGCGGAGTTATGGCTCGCAGAAGCGAGCGAGCGAGTGGTGGCCCTTAAAGCGAGCGCGCGGACAATCAGAGCCGGATAAGCATCGACATGGCCCAGTGCTGCTGCTACCGCTGCTATGGCCTCGGTAGAGGAGGAGGAGGTGGCACAGAGAAGAAAGAGAGGAGAGGAGGAGAACACTGTGCCGATTCTAGAGGGTTGTTACCTCGGACCCACTGTGGCATTGTCCGGCTCTCGGTAGCCGCAATGCGACGTGACGTTTCTCGTCTCGACCTCCCTCCCACCATCCTCGCTCCTATGCCTTTCCACCTCTTTCTCTCTGACCGCTTGCTCTCGCTCTCTTTCTGCATTGTCCTTTTTCTTACTCGCCCGTACACGCTCGCGCTCGTCCAACTTGTCTTATCCGTCTTGCTCCCATGTGCAATTATTTTCCCCGCCTATGTATGTGTCTATATGTACGACCGTTTCTGTGTATGCTGCAGGTGTGCTCTTTTGTAAGGGAGTGTTTTACTATCTTTAATGTAGAAAACTGGAGAGCGATATTGTTCGGAAAATCCAGTAGAAAGATCGGGAGCTTTTATTAAATATACTCGTCTAATTTTCTAATTGGATTGGTTGATATCTACTGGACACTTAATCTTAAGGCACTTTTATAAGTTCTGACAATATTTATAAGTTAAAATTGCTGATAATATAACTTTTATGCTTAGATAGAGATAAATAAAAAGCAAAATCTACTGAAACGTATAAGGTAATGTACCCAGTACTTGGACAAAACGAAAATTGGCACCAGTTTCTAGAAAGTGAGAAAAATTATAATATATAATACTAGTGAAAAATGATAAAGACATGTATTCATTGGACTAGTTTATGATATAAACTATATAATTAGAAATTGCTCTTCTTTTTATAATTCATATTCTCTATTTTGAAATTACATTCAGTTAGCTTGTTGGAGGAAAGGAGCATCGATCATATAGAAAGAGATATTTCTTTATTCAAAAGGTGTTTTAACTTTTTCTCTCCCTTTAATGGTATATTGACATGCCTGAGATATATATTCTTATATTGCATTTCTCTCCGTGAAGAAAATTATAAAATTTGTAAAATATAGCATACATATTTATGATAAACTCATCTCAAATAACAATGCTATCCCGAAAAAACATCGTTCCAGCATTGTACCGTCATCGTACCTACCCTAATTTGCTCGCATTTTTCTCGAATTTCACACAGAAAATGTCCACTCGTACCCTCCCTCTTGCTCTCTCGTATACGTAACTCGTCCAACTTTACGTCCCTCCGTCTTCCACTTCTCTCTGCCTTTGCTTGCTCTCTCTCTCTCTCTCTCTCTCGCTGTCTCTCTCATCCACGGTACAGAAGAAACGAGAGAAAGTACGAAAAGCAAGAAAGAAAGAATGAACGCAGAGAAACATTCGCAGAGAGACCAAGAGCAGAAGCAGCAACAGCAGCGGAGGCAGTGGGTTAGGTCGCTGTCGGTTGTTAGCCGCGTAACAAACCCCACTTTCAGCGGCCGCATCGGCGAGCTGCTTTCTTAACCCCCCTTTCCTCGTCGCACCAGAGCCTCTCGACCTTCGCAAGGCGAGCTCGAACAAGACGAGGAATTCCATTGCACTTGTAGTCTCGTCTTGCACTTCGCTATGACTGCAGCTTTCTTTCTTGCTTCTCTCTCTCTCTTTCTCGCCCTTCTTGTATTTCTGCGGCTGCGTATCTCCGTCTCGGTTCGGTTTCTTTTACGCCGCTCTTTGTCACTTGGGTACATAGCTGCGGTGGCGACGCGGCTCTCTGCCTCTCTTGTTTCTCTTCGCCAAAAGCCTCAAACGCGCAAGAACGCCTCTCTTTCTTTCTTCTTATGGCATGGTTTCCTCTTCCTCTTCTTTTTTGCTTTGTTTATTACACTCCCCTTTAAGTTTGAGAGGGAAAATCGCAGGGAGCGTAACGAGGGTAACTTGAGCACGAAAATGCAAGAAAGGTAAACACGGGGAATAGTTTAAGTTGATTTTTTTCGTAGTTTTGGTTTTATTATTTCGTTTTATTTCTGGGCTTTTACGATACTTAAATTGAGGTTGCATTATTCACTGGTAAATATTTACATATTTCGAAGATAGATCTTACAAATCTTATTTTTAAGAATATTATTTATGATTATTTACATGAATATTATAAACAAGCACGTATACTATACACTTTTTACAAAATTCTAATTTCAGAGATCTTTTAATCTTCGAAACATATAATTTACATGATCATCAATTTAAAGCTAAAATATTATCAGAATTTGTACAAAATTCAAAATAAGGCATCTAGAAGATATGAACTACGGTGGGTATATTAAATAAATGCTCATAATCTTTCAACTAGATTTCCAGAACAATAGCACTCACCGATTTGAGTGTAACTTAAAAGGAAGCATTGTTAAACTATACTTCAACAATTTCATTACAATATACTTTGTTTCACAAAGGAACATTCATTTATATTATAATTTTGTTTCCAAATAATGCACGTAGCAATTTAAAGATGGATTCTCGTCTCAAATCTACAACTTTTTGTTAAATATTTTGCACCTACCGAACCGCATCAACATTCTTCCGAACTTTCATTTCACGGTCGATACACAAGCGTCGGAACTTACAGTAGAACGCTTCCGCGGAGTGATTAGGGTCATTTTTCGGAGCAACCAGCGAAACGAGACTCCATCCTCATTGACCCATTAACACTGCTATCTACAACCTACAACGCCAAGCCCTCACCTTCCCCGTTAGTAAGCCGCAATTTTTCGCGTCTTGAGAGTCCTCCTCGACCTCTCCTACAGTAATCGCACTCGTCGCTGACGTCGTCTCCTTCTTATCCGCCCCCCAACTTCCTGTCGCCCATATCTCGACGAGACGCGTCGAGAGCGTAATTTTGATCCGATAAGCGAAGTGTCTACGTATCGCGCGTCTCTGCTGTTGTGTTGCCTGGCGGAACATCGAAGGAGATCAAGAGGGCTCTCGAGCCTCCGCGCCTTCGTCCGTTGCTTCACGTTTTCTATCCAGACACCGTCGACGTCGCGGAGCGCATATTTTTCGCCTCCTCCGAGTAGCATCCAGCAGCAGCACGCCGGTCGGGAAATGAGTAAAAAGCTCGAGGTCGAGTGGCCGTAGCGCGCGGATGCTGCTACGTGCCCTCGATGCTCGTCGCTCAGACAAGGGTAGCAGCAGCAGCAGCACCAGCAGAGACATCGAGGGCGCACCGAACAACGACAGGTAAACACTCTGCCGCGAGCGCCGAAGGGTTTCCCCTGCTACAGCCACCTGCCTCGTCAAGGCCTTGTTTGTGTTTATGTCGTTCCACGGCTCTCCGCCGTTGTGTGTACATCACTTGCAGACCTGGCAGGTTTACTCACTTCTTCTTCTTCGCAGCTCACTCACTCTAGCTCTGTCTCTCTTGGATGCGCACGCTCGTGCTTTTGTACTCTGGGTTTTATTAGCTCTTTTGCCCTCGCTGACCATTGTTAAGCTGCCAAGCTGCTGTGGGGGTATGGTGAGGTAGTTACGTGTGTTTGGTAAACAATTACACAGAAGATTGTTTCGGTAGATGCGGTGTGCTAAGTATGAGAATCTTTGTTTGGTTAAAAGACTTTTGCGTGGAATTGGATGTTTTAGTTATTAAGTTGAACGTTGAGTAAGGTCTAACATTTTTGAACTATGAAAGGGTAATCTAAATATGCAAAACAAAGATATATTCACCAGTAGGAGAGAATTTTTAATTACTTGTTTTTTTAATGTACTTTGAGAATTTTTAATGTACTTTGCTCAAGTCAAAAGGCATGCGAAAATAATAGTTAATATTGATTCCAACAATATGTACTTTGGTGTATTCAGAAATTTCAAATCAAAAGGCATGCGAAGATAATAGCTAATATTATTAATCCCAACAACATTTACATTAGTTTACTCAGAAGACTCGATAATATAATTTATTTCATTAACAAGTTGAACGTTTTGTCAGTTCTAAAAATATCCTAACTATAAATGGGTCATCTATATATGCAGACCAATAATGTAACTATCATTAGGAGAGCATTCCTAAGTCTATGAAAGTTTGTAGGACTATTCCTCAAGCCAAAAGGCATAGAAAGATAACTGTTATAATTATTGACTCCAGCCACATTTACTATAGTGTACTCAGGAGACTCGATAGCATAAAATCTTCTAACTATAAATGTGTTATCTAAATATGCAAACCGAAAATACAACCATGATTGCTGGCGGGTTCATAATTCCTTGAATATATGTAGGAGTAAATTTTAAACCAAAAGGCATGCGAAGAAAACTATTATTATTAATTCCAACAACATTTACTTTAATTTACTCAGAAAATATAATGGCATAATTTATTCTATTTACAATATATACTTTTAACTAAAAGAAGACTTTTCCATCATTAAATTCCAATTGTGTCTTTATAAAAATAGTCGAACATTAAAAGAGTCATCTAATTATCCAGACTAAGTAAAATCGTCGATTTTTCACCTTTTCAGTCACCATATTAAATTGTTAATAACTTTGAATTAGACAAATATTTTTATATGTAGCAAAGCTTAACTTAAAGCTCTTTTCGCCTAGTTCGGTGTTTGTTTAGATCATTATTTTCATGCAAAAACATGCAGAGTTATGATGAGAAGATGAGGTGTTACCTTTTACTAAAATTATATGCAGCTTGGGGTATAATGACTTATATCTCGAGAAATAGGGTCCATTGAAAAACAAAACTACGGGTGGTAGGCATCATTTTAGGTACCAAAAAACGCCTCCCAATGTTTCATCAAAATCCGTGACCCGAAGGTGTGATACTCTCCTTGTAAGAATGCAATCATGATAAGTACAGTATTCATAATTATCTAAAAGTACATGAATGATACTTATTATTTATTCCATCAATATTTACTTTAGTTTACTTACGACACTTAATAACATAATTCATTCTATTAAGAAGCTACACCACACCGAAAATAAAAGACCCACCCCTTGTTAAACTCCAATCGTGTCTCAACAGAACCTCTCGCTTTATTTGCCTGTCGTTCCACGTCGATCCGAGACAAGACCGAGAGACTAATTAGCGCGCGCGGTTTCGCTCGCGCTGCCCGGGCATCAAGTGGCTGCGGCTAGCGCAGCACCTGGCTTACCCCCGACTGCTATCTGATGGCTCGCTTCGGCTTGGCTTGGCTGCCGTCTCCATCCTCGTATCTCCGGGGGCGTTTATAACAGCGCTGCGGAAGTGATTCTCTCTCGCTCTTCCGCGTCGCTTTGGCAAATCGAGTCCTGTCACGCGATCGGAGCCACTATACTTCGCCCCCCCCCACTCCCCGTGGGAACGACGCGTCGACTACTGACTCGCGAAGAATTTGTCTTGCCACCGAGGCGTCGACCTGCCGAGAGGTCGGATCTGACGATATCGGCTATCGTCATGGTAGAGGAGCTTCACGGGGGAAATCTCAGTCGCCGAGTCAGATGCAGCTGATGATGCTGATGGTGACCGATTGCGGGTGAGTAATGTACGCTGCGTGCTGATTTGGCCAAGCGTTCTCGCTGATTGACACTGCTGCGTCTGTTTTGGGAAGAAGTCTGTGCTTTGACGGTAAAACGATATTACTCTGTACAAGCCTACTTTCTAAAAATAAAGCATTGATAAGTATGCCAAATCCACGAATGCGGAGTGAATATTATTTTTTTTACTGCAAATTAGTGAATATTCATTGCTAAATCAATACATTATTCACGAATTCAATGACAATGAAAATCGTTATATCAATTACAATTACGTCTATTATATAAGGTATAAACAATTATATTAATTGTAGTGTGATATTAAGAAAATACTTTCTTGTGAGAGAAAATGTACAAAAGACTTAAATATATAAACACTCAACTTGCCTATAGCATCAACTTATGTTGATTTTCGGAAAATCATGAAATCATGTTTGTTGAAAAGGTGTAAACTATTATTGTTGGTTTGTAAGTAGAATAATTGTACTTTTTATAAATAGTTTAAATAATAAAAAATACGTTATTGCCTATGGGTAGGTTTGACAAAACGTAATTTATACTATTAACAATAATAAAAGTATGTCAAGTTTTTATATTTTACGCATTTTTTATTTATTTAACCAAATTACAAAGGAGGATACCCACGGATGCGTAGTAAGTAAGGTGATGCAGGGGAATGGAGAAGACTTAATTTATTGTTTAGAATTTGCTAAAATATGAATTTAAAAATTTACAAATCTGATAAAATAAGTGAAAAAATCAAGATTTTATCAGCCATTCAGTAGTAAAAATAAAGAAAATTAATTTTTTTTTATGTTCTTCACTTCATTTAGAAGGTAATTTTTGTTTAAATGATTAAGATTTTATGAATCCTTTAGGCTCATATCAGTCTTATAGGTCCCCTATCAATGTTTTACATGGGGCCGGCATAGGCCATCCATGGGCATCCTCTTTGCAAAGTCAACAATAGAGGAAAATAACTTTTTGTCTTTCAATAAGCAAGTTTGTACGAAACTCGGCTGCGGTATTTAGATTGAAATAGCAGGTTCAAATTGCCTACGGTTATGTGAATTACAGACTGTGTTCATCCAGAAACTGCGAAACTTCTGAACGATTACCCATAAATAAGTTTTACGTTTCACGGAAACGCGCTTGTTTATTGGTTTCAATATTACTTATTTTTCAATGGCATTTATATATTTAGAAAATTGAACCTTTTTATTGACAGTAAAAATTATTTTTTAACTCTTTAAAGAAAAAGTCATGAAGTAATTTTTTCTAATTTTCAAAATATTCAATGGATTAATTTGCTTGAGTAAATTTAATAAATATTTAAGAAAATATTGACTTATTTAAAAAATATGCACGTTTAAAGAAGAAAAATATGTTAAATGAAACTTTTCCTACAGAAAATTCACTTTCAATAAAAATGTAAATCGTTCAGAATATTCTGTTGAGAAAGTACATAATATCAGCATTTCCTGAATTATATTTCATTTTTCCAATAAATACTGCGAACGTGCGCAACATTTCAAATCAATATCTCAAATTATTTAGTCACCAGATAAGTGAGAACGCTGAATAACATCCATAAATTGTCGCGCATTTAAGGTCAAACCGTTAATATGATTACACTTACTTGATGAGTAACAGGTAGTTTATTAAGAAATATAGCCGAAGTAAATAACAAATAGTTATTAATCACTAATTACGTTATGACGTAAATATTTAACAGTTTACAAAAATTTTAAAATAAATCTAGAAACTATTTTAAATGATAAAAATATAAATAAATGACTTAACAAGGCAGAATCAAGAAAATTTTCCACTGAAATATTCCAATAAAATCTTTTAATATAAGGAATGACACAAACCACGCACCACTTATTCTTCATTTCCGCGCTTTTGTATTTTTTTGTTAATTTCTACATAAAATCGTAGTATAAACTTTTCTCTAAGTTTTAAGATATAAAATTAAGCAATAAAAAAATCGATTTATTCGATCATGGCTGCCAGATGTTTCCTCCTAAATCATACATGTCGAAAGCTCGCACAATTAAAAACGCGAAAGGAAGAAGCCATATAGGTGACGCCGCGCGCAGCATGCGCGCACGTAGGTATTAAATACGAAAGGGTATGGGAAAAAATGTAGCGCATTCAGAAACGTACTAAAAATAGTTTATGCCTGAAACGGGATCGTAAAAATAAATTTTCTTAGCGCATCCAATATTTATAGCACCCGGCCCACTTCGCCCATCGATTTATCGACCGATCAATATAGGAGAGCCCACCGCTTACAGCTACAGCGCACTTATCGCATAAAGATGAAGCCCTCTGGTCAAATTCCAGCGCATCGCACCTGATGAATACACACACACGTGCGCGTGCGCGTAGTTTAAGATTCACCCTGAAGATTCTCGGAAATTGGTTTGAAATATCGCTTCGTTCTTGCCGTGCGCTCTCGTACTCCTCTCGTCGCTTTGTTCAGCTCCTACCTACCTCTATAACTTTCTTCGTTTTCCGTTTAATAAGTAGATTATAAAGTGGAGGGTGATTTGGATGAAAAATTCAATGAGGTCCAGAGATTTTCCATATATAACGTTGTAGAATGTCTATTGATTTTAATATAGAGAGACATATTAAGAACTTTAATCAGCAAATGATACTCCCAACTTAATATTTTGATGTAAATTTTTATTATTAATTAATCAGGTAATTATTTTCATATAATATATAAAAGAATAAAACAAAAAACAAAAAAAGTTTCAGTTTTTCAAAAGAATAGTATATTTGCAAAATATTGAATTTTGTTGTCTAATCTAACAAATAGAATAATAATTAGCACTACATTTAAAATATCTACCAAACATCTTTAAGTGACTGCCATGTCTAAAATAAGTAAGTTTCTTAGGTAAAAAGTTATTGTATTCAGGAAGCAATGCAGAATATGAATAAAAGTTCTTTTTGCTTTCTCAAAGAGGAAGTTTTGTGATAGTAAGAAAAAAGTTTTCCTAAAAACATGTTAGAAACATGTTTTGAGACATAAAGAATCAAACTACACTATTTTCAGAAAATGTCCGTAAGTATGTGTGTGTGTGTGTATGTATGTATGCGCGTGCGTGTGTGTGTGTGCTTGTGTATGTGCGTGTGTGTGTATACATGAATATCTTTTCTGCGCGAAGAGGACATAATAATAACTTTTTTAGTTTTTTGGATTAGTAATTGTTTTATACCGAATTTCGATACTTTGGTTTTAGTTTCTCGGGTATTTTCGGACGTTAGAAATAATATCATCGACCCAGTAAAAATGAATTTGAAAGAGCATAAAATTTCCTATCTTCTACCACCCAAAATTTTGGATATGGTGTTTCCTTTCTTTTGTAATACACGGAGGCGTCATTTTTTGTTTGAACGGTGATTCCTCTAAAAAAAAATAATGGAAATTTTTAAAAAACATTGAGGTCAGAAGGACTATAGAGAAGATTACGCTGTAAAATTTGTGATTCATTTTATTTTTTATACTTAAGAAAAAAATCATTTTGTAAAAAATATCAATATTTTATGGCATAAGATAACTTGAGTCAAACGGCATTATTCCATCTGAAAATTTCCAAAAATTAAGCTTTTTACTATCTATCGGCTAAGTTATTTGTCCAGATCATGAGGAAATTTATTTGTTAAGATATTCGACGTTATATATATTTTTTAATTTTGTTTCCTTATTTCTTAGGTATCACACGATAATTTTTAATCAAGGAACGCTTATTTTTTTCATCTTTCGATCAAGAATTTATTCAAAAATAATTTTCAAGTTTCATCAAATCATTTTTGTTTTATAACTTTTTTTCATTTTTTACGATATTGTTTTTTTAAAAAATATTTAAACGATGATTTCTTGCGTATCACACGATAATTTTTTCCAATTACACCTCATTTTTTTACGTTTTTTAACGCAGTTTTAAAATCAAGAAGAATTTTTAAGATTTATCGATTTGTTTTTGTTTTATAACGTTTATTCCTTATTATGATATTCATGTTTTAAAAAGAAATTTAATCGCTTTTTTCTTGAGTATTGTGGTAATTTTTGGATATTCAAAACTCTTTTATTATTTTTTGATAAAGTTTGAAATAAAAAGAATATTAAGAATCATCAATTCACATTTGTTTTATACCATTTTTTCATTTTTATGAAAGTTTTGTAATTAATGAATAAATTCGTTGTTTATAAACTCAAACAATATTACGAAAAAAATTTATTTGTAATATTAGTATATATTATATTCATAAATAAAATATAATGAATAATTATACTGTTACACAATTTATTATTGAAAATTGAAAAAATGTAACTTGATATGTAAAAAATTTTTAAGTTTATACACAATTTAAATATCTTTTCATAATCTAGGCTGTACTGTTGCATAGGTGGAAAAAAATGTTTTATTTATTGCAGATCATAAATTGAGTTATACATAGTCAAAAATATTTAAACATAGTTTTATTCATTCATAGTTAAAATTTTCCTTGAATTATTAAATAATAATAATATAGTTATAGAATAATAGGTGTGCGTAAAAAACATTTTTTTAAAACCCTTCTTTTATCACAAATTTTTATTATTTATCACAATATTTATCAGAATATTATTAATAACCCCCAATGACCAATGTGCTATTAATTGGAGGTATGACGACGAAGGGTTAATAATTACATATACGGTTATCTGGAAATACATTTTCTTTAAATGTCCCCGAAAAATTCGGACTGCCGGTAATTCAAGCCCATGCCTCTTGAGCGGCATTAATCTTAAGAAACACGCTTGTACTACTTGAGCCATCGACCGCCCCCCCCCCCTTCCCAAAAAAAATATTATATTTGTAAACTATTTCTGTAAAAGTTTAATTAATAAAAGTGGATTCGATAATTTTAGAGTTTTCTTACAAATCACATAATTATCAATATCTGATGATATAAAACTGATTAATAATAAAGATTCTAGAAAATTTTTGTTACAAAGCTTATTCCATTGCACGATAACATAAAAATCTGTGCACAAAAAAGTATTACAAATCTATCTAAGCAGCAATATGAAAATCGTGCGTTTTAACTTCAATAAATTGAGAAACATGAGAAATTAAAAGTTTTCACGTTTAGATATGATTATGGTTATTATAAAAAGAAAAAAATATGTTCGTACATTCAGTTTAGATTATTAATCTGTAGCAAGAAGACAAGCAAAAGAAAACGTCTGCAACCGATGAAATCTAAATGAACAGCAATGTCAATCCTCTACGAAACAAACACATGTCTACAGTGAAAACAAATAAAAATTCATCATATTTTCACGATTATAAATTCCCTATCTCTGCATTAATATTTAAGATGAACCAAGATTCCGTAGGAATAAAAGCGGCTTTAGCGAAATAATTCACTACGCCGCCGCTGCCGCTGCCGCTGCTCGTCGGCTCAAGAAAAACGCGCTGAAAGTAGAGAGAGAGAGAGAAAGAGAGAGAGAGAGAGAGAGAAAACGCCCTCCGCATCTCCTAGACTTTTCCGCGCGCGCCGAGCGCAAAGTCATTAAAAAACAACTTATGTCTCGTCCACGCGCCAAAATGGAAAACCCTGAACGCGCGCGCAATCCCTTCGAGAGATGGAGAACAGACAAGGATTTTAAAGTTTCAGGCGTGGAAATGGCGAGAAAGAGTCGACTCGACGACTGCTCTCCTTCGCAGGAGCTCTCGCGTAGGCTGTAGCCATGAAGGTACGTATATGTGTGGGTATATGCACGGAATAGAGAAAATTCGCGAAAGTCTGGGAATGTCAGCGAACGCTTTTCACGTATAGACGCATACTTGCATGTGCATGTCCTACATACGTTATATACCCGCGGAGAGGAAAAAACACTTAAGATCTAACCGTGCATTCATATTATAATACGCACACATAAAGGCTTTTCTCTTATGTGTTGATGTCTTATACGGTCATGTAGATCCAATTCAGAGTATTTCCTCTATTTTTTCTACAAAACATTTGTGAAATTAGACAAACTTGTGTTGATAACGTGGTTTAGCAGAATTGTAGATAGACGTATTGAGAATATTTCAACCTGTAGAGAGATTCATACTATTACAGATTAAACTTGAACTATAATAATCGGCAACTAAACATCACGAAATGCAAAGTAATGTTTATTTCTTGTTCAGACAGATTATTGTTGCCACCTATCTAACTCAATGATTGATAAGTTATATCTTTGAAGAACAAGTAAATTCAATTTTATCTTAGACGTTGAATATCCTGAGAATAATCCGAA
Organism: Gastracanthus pulcherrimus; assembly: GCA_949152435.1. Classification (NCBI taxonomy): domain Eukaryota; kingdom Metazoa; phylum Arthropoda; class Insecta; order Hymenoptera; family Pteromalidae; genus Gastracanthus; species Gastracanthus pulcherrimus. Next base: position 199,168,621 of record OX424572.1, read on the forward strand.
GACTAAAATTTATATTCAAACATATCAATCGGGTCATCAGTATGTAGAATAATCTTGTTGTACCAATCCGTCTAAATGGGTCATTAATTTAGTCTGCATATATAAACGTTAATATTGCTGTTTTATAATCTTTACATGCAAATTTCTAAGACTGCATTCTTACAAGTATAATATAATAAAATATAACTATAGCCTAGTTTAGAGTTAACAATTCTAGTAGAAATTAGACCACTAAGAAACGGCTGAGAAACTTTTTAGACTAGAAATACGCCATTTTTATAATAATCAATAAATCTAATTACTTAAAACTTTGAAAGTCATTTTGTTCAACTTATAAAATAACTGTTTTTTAAATACCCCTAGTGGAAATAATAATGTTCGAGATAATGTGATGAAGTGTACATAGGTGTCAATGATTTCATCAAGAGTTGAAATATTTAGCTATATTTATTCAATTCTATGAGTAAATGTGAGGAAATGTCATCAACTATAAAAATGCAACGCACTGTAATCTATTTGTATTCTTTTACATTTTTGTACATTTATTCAAATGTTTTCACATCTCGTCACATTTCATTATTTTCTCTACGAATAATAATGTTTACTAGATGATTTTTCATGAGATAGAAATCCCTCCCTTATTTCTGCGAACATATTTACAACGTTAGCACTCTCAAATCATCATTTACTTTACACCAAAAGAGACGATTTACAAACGGATGAACGTTCACCCCTGCCTCAACATTCTTCCCCCGTGCGTGTGACGCCACCATCTTCTACCGTTTTTTTCGCCCTAAACCTGCTTGGCCACGTCTTTTCCCTTCCTACCTGTCTACTGGGATTCAGGACTGTGCACTTTTGCGCGCGTAGCGAATAAATTTTGGACCACGCACCCGCGAGAGCGAGCGGAGAAGTAAGTGTGGCGATATACACGGGGTACCCCGAACACCGCAGGCACTAAATAAGCGATGCGATAGCCTCGCATGTATGCATGCGTGCAGCGAGAAAAAAAAGTGAGTCGAGGAAAGAGTAAGAGAGATGTAGGGCAGGCGGTACGTCTTTATTACGGGCGCGCTATAACCTGGATGCAGGTGTACGTATGCGCTTTTCGTGCCGAGGTGCGCTAACATTTTTTCTCGTTTTCAAAATTTCTGGAATTTTAGGGTACACGCGGTTATGTAGTACGCTGCGAGGAAATATGTTTGGGTTATGATGCTGAAATTTTATAGATAAGAGTGAGTTGTAAATGTTTGTTTCCTCTCCTGGGGGTTTCAGGACCTTGTCGTGTGCCCTTCGGGGACCGTGGAGACTCTTAACGCGAGGGTTTAAAGGGCTGAAGCCCTGCCCCATGGTCCCCTTTTCGATTAAATGGACTCTATAAACGGGTTTTCGAGTTCGGAGAGTGGGGGATTGAGAACTTCGACGGTCGTACTGGCGTGGGCGATGGTCGGGGGGAGTCATAAAGCCGTTCTCGGTTGATTTGTATCTGCAAGGCCCTGTCCTAGGCGGGGTCGAACCTACCCCTGTATGTCAGGGCCCTGTAACTCCCTTCGACGGGGGCGGGGAAACCACCTTAACACGCGCCTGGTGGATTAGGGAAGCTCGGCAGATCTTGATTGACGACGAAACAATCACGAAGGTTTTAGATCATCACTCTAAGCCAAGAGATGTGAGCTTCAGTGCCTGTATTCGCTCTTTTGGCACCGGGGTTTAGGTTAGTGTAGTAAACGGAGCCTCGGGGCCACCAGGTGACCGAGTAAGCAGCCTTACCTTCGTAAGAGGCTCTTCGGGGGTGGACCTTTTTTATCACCACTCGTAGGACCAAAAATTGAATGAAAATCAAAATAAAAAACAACAAAAACAAAGAAAAACATAATAAATGATAATTTGGTTATGGAAACGGGACATGCCGATATGGAGGTCCAGGGGGTTCTAGCAGCTCCACCGACCCATTATTCCCTGTCCCCGTAAATAGTCAATCCTTAGGGAGGCCCAGAGGCTGCATCTCAAACAGAGCCCCTTAGCTTCAATAGATCCGATAGATAGTGTTCTTGGATGGACCCAGAAAAGACTGTGTGGAGTCGCCAGGAAGAGGCTCAAGCGAGAGAAAATGGCACGTGCGGCCGCCGCTTCTGGTGGTCCTATTGCCACGGGCCTCCCTGTAGGAATGCCAAAGAGACGGCCGGAATCCACGGACACCCAGCCCTCAGCGTCCCGCCAAACAAAAAGGCCCAAAAGAGCGTCTGACCGGGTACCCTCTTCCATTCGCCCACCCCCTCCCAAAAAGAGTAGGCTGATCGGGGTGGGATTGTGATGGACGCCCGGAGGGCAAACCCACTAACGACGGTGATAGTGGACGAGAACTACCCCGAATGCCTACTTAAGGGGTATGCGGACATGAATACGTGGGGCGCCACACTTCTGATCTATCTGGTAAGAATAAACCTAGATATACTGCATTTCGGCAACATCCCCACGTTTCGCAATGCGATCAGAGATGAGGTCCTCGACATAACCCTATCCTCTAAGAACATCGCACACATGGTTAAAAACTGGAGGGTACGGGACCAACCCTCGTTATATGATCATCTCCAGATAATCTTCGAGGTAGGTATTCCAGGGCAGGAGCAGCCTAGATGGTTTCGTGATCCTAGAGTCATGCTTTGGAACAGCTCAACACGAAATTATATGCCATCCTAAAAAGTGTCCGTCGACATAAAGGACGATGAAACTCTGGAAGAGGCAGCCCGCATCTTCACTGATGGATTTATACTAGCCTTTGAAAGGAATTGTGACCTCAAAAGACCAGAACCAAAGACGTGATTACCTGGTGGAGTAAAAAACTGGTGGAGGTAATAAAGAAGAAAAGTACAAAACTTCTCAGAGCAGTCAGGAAATCACACAGTGCGACACTGTGGAACTCGTACAGAGTTGCAAGAGATAAATAAAAAACTGCAGTAAAGGAGACACGAAATGAAACTTGTGCCACTATGAAGTTGATATACAAAAGAGGCGGCATGAATGGACATGATTGTGTCCAGGAATCCACAGGCCATTCTTGGCACGCTCAAACTCCTGAATGGCTAATATGCCACTGCACACAAAGATTCTCTCTTCTACCTGATCCAGGCGCACTTTCCGAGCTGCATCAGAACAGGAGAAGGCACAGAAATCTCTAACTCGTTGGAGTATAGGGATGGCTGCAGAAAGTCATTCACCGAATTAGGTGAATAAAATCGTCATGCCAGATAGGGTTAGGTGGGCAGTGCGGTCTTTTAGCCCATGCAAGTCACCGATGGTATATATCCGGCCCTGCTACAAAAAGCGGAGGACGTTATCTTCGGCCCATTGACAAGAATAACACGGACGAGTATTACACTAGGACTTGTCCCATCCAAATGGCGGGGAACAAGGGTGGTGTTCCGAGCGGCGCTGGGGATGCTTCTAAATATAGAGCCTTTCAGACTGACTTCGGAGGCTGCGGCTACAAAAGCCCTCCACAGAGTTATAAGGGTACTCAGAGAGGAATGTATCGGAGGTACTCTATAAAGTACCCCAAGGGTTTGGATGGAATGAACGTCTTGATGATGACCTTGGACATCATGAACACAATACACACTTCTAAACAAGAATGGAATGCAGGAAAAAGCGGCATTCCGAGCGGGAAAAATCTGTGGTTCACAGACGGATCCAAAAGCTCAGTCCGTGCTGGGGCAGGTATATATTGTAGGAGGAACGGCAATAGCAAGACCGTGCCTTTGGGTCAGTACATAACCGTATTCCAAGCCAAGTTGATAGCTATAACACGTGGCGCAGAGAGAGCTGCAGAAGCCGTCACGAGCAAGTGAGTTTATATATGCTCGGACAATAAGAGTGCTATACAAGCAGTCAACAGTTTTACGACAAAATTTAGATTAGTGTGAACACAGCGGTATAAGGGAAACCTAATAGCGGATGAGCTGGCTAAAATTGGAGCTAAGGAAAGCTTAATTAGCCCAGAGCCGACTGCAGGCATCTGCACCAGCCTCGTGAAAAATGAAATTACGAGGTGGGTAGCAACAGGGAATCAGCGGACGTGGGAACTCGAGAAATGATGCAGGCAGTCGAAAGCCTTCATTTATGCAGAAACAGTAAAATAATGGACGATAGTCATCCTAGGTCTCAGTACGAAAAAGGCCAGGACTATCGTGGAAATACTCACGGGCCACGGTAACCTATGCTCACATAGACACAAGATGAGTCTGACAAATAGCCCAGATTATCGTTACTGCTGCCAAGAAAAGATGTCCTCAAAACAGCTTCTATGCAGCTTTACAGCACTCTCTGAAAGTAGCCATTTTCTGGGAGCCTATATTCTGAAAGCGGAAGATATAAGGGCCAGTTTCGCAACTGGGATATTTTCTTTCCGGAAAGCGGTTACTACTAGTCAGTAACTGACCCGTAAAGGAGGGACGCCAAGGGAAACTATGCATCTGGTGGACTCAAAGAGCCCCAACTCAAACTAATAATAATAGTGATAATAATAATAATAATAATTATTATAATTATTATTATTATTATTATTATTATTATTATTATTATTATTATTATTATTATTATTATTATTAACTGTATGTTTCGTTGTAAGAATGAAGTATTATATATGAATCAATAAAGTGAAAAGTTTTGAAGCAGGATTCTTGCCTTTTTTCGGTGATTTGCAGATATTATTAATGGTATAAATTATGTGCAATTCTTTAATAATATGAACTTATATAGTTGACTATGCTTATTTTATATATAAAAAGTTTATTGAGTTTATTATTATAAATGAGTTTGCAGGCCAATGATACTCTCTGGTCAATAGTTGTATAGAAGTACTACATTTGTTTATTTAATACTCTTATAAAACAATTATTATAAATATTTGTTCATAACATTTTTTTTATACTTATTTTTTATAATAATTTTATGATAATTTTCTTTTAATTTTTAGTTAATTAAAAAAATATATTTAAAATCAATGTATAAATAATTAATTTTAAACAAGATGCGCAACTTTCTTAATAATGTCATATCAAGTATTCAAACCAAATTTTGGATAGATTTGACGATTTCTTATACGTAAGAAAAATTTTAAATACTATAATGAAGTCTTGTAGAATTATTTAAATTGATTAAAATTCTGTAAGAAATTTTGTAATATTAAAAATAAGAAGCAAAAGAATATAAATTGTAAAAATATGAATATTATTATTAAATAGTAATTGGAATTGAAAATCGAAATTTAAATACAGCAACGAATAAGATATCCATGGCAACAGTCTGTGTAAATGCAGCTCTGAACCATCTAGGAGCAAAATAATTGCCAGATGCTCTTGAGAGTGGACGAATAGAAAGGGGTCAACGCTGTAAGGGTTCGAGACAAAACTCGTCTCTCTTTAGTCAATCCCGGACCTTCGCTTTGTCTCCTTTTACTTACGCTCATTGCCCCATTCAGTCTATTCTCATTAGCTCTAAACGCACGAATTAGTTCTTCCATTCTTCCTTATTCTTAGGTTTCATTTTAAGATATTCATCTCTCCGCGCGTTTTCTTTTCTTTTCTGCCTTTTTTTATTAATTTCTTACTTCAACAAAACATTAATTTTGTGTTTTATAGAAATAGAAAGGATTTCTACTATAATAGAAGTTTGGACCACTCTCATTATTAAATTTCTATGAATAGAACCGTATTGAGGTAAATGGTATTCTTAAGTGAGAATTTCATATACAATTGTTATTACTTATTTCTAAATAACAATCATAGTGGGACCGACGGTAGCTCAGTTGGTAGAATGTCAGATTCCCACGCTGGTGACCCGGGTTGTATGCCTAGTCTCTGCCAATTGATACAAGCACCTCTTTAAAAATTGCATGTGATTTGTTTATAAACACACCGCTGATCCCCGTCGCCGATTGGCACAAATATGGCAACGTTAAATTAATAAAAAAAAAATAAAAAAAAACAATCATAGTCATCTTACATTTTTAGAATCGACGGTTGAGTGGAAGAGGAGGCTGACTCTACGTTCGCTTGAAGAAGAAGCTAACATAGAAATCGCGTAAAGAAGGACTATTTTAACTAATTACTTCTCGCGTTTAATTTTCTATAGAATAACAGTAAAAAAGAGAAAAATTAATTCTTTTACTAATCATATGTTTTGCTATTTTTTATTGTTGCTCTTTACATCATTAAATACGAGAAATAAGTTAAAGTAGTCCTTCTTTACACGATTTCCGATTTAGCCTCATCTTCAAGCGAATGCCAAGTTAGCCTCTTCTTCCACTCAACCGTCAAAATGTTGTTGACTGATTCATTTTTTGAGCTAATAAAATCTTGCGTATTTGAATCCAAAAAACGTTTTAAAATGATACAAAAAGTAATTTAATTTTGTGTAGATGCATTTATTAATCAGTAGGATTATATTGTATGATTCATGTACTTGTTTTGAGAACGTTAGATATCGAATTATAAAACATGTAAAAGCTAAATGTAAGTACGGTGGTTGTCACAGAACTAAAAACCAACAATATTTTAAATGAAAAGCTGTAATCTATTTTATTATTTAATTAATTTAATGTAAATTTTCATTTTCATTTTCATTATATAACAGAAAGCTGTGAATCCCGTGAGTTATTTACAAACACCGTGTTAGCTAAAATTTTCAAAATTTATTAGAACTGCCGCGGTGCTTACATAAATTACATATGCATTATATATATTACATTTCTTGATGAAATTGTGCGATGGTATTATATTATTTAGTATTCTTGTAGTATATTGTTATTGTTTCTTTTTGTATTACGTATAAAAAATATTCTACAAATTACGGTTTACAGAAACTTAAATAAAAACTTATTCTAACTTAATTTACAATACAATTGAACGCATTTGTAATGGTTGCATGGATGTTTTTAACTGAGTGAGTGAGTATGAGCTGTACACTCAAAGAACGACCTAAGTCGACTTAGGTCGGTTTTCCAATTTTTGTTCCAGTACGTAGATATTGATCCTAAAAGTATATCTGTAAAGTATTGGACGGTTTCGAACATTTTTGACACTTCAATGAACCTTTTAAACTGCACGCCTACTGTACTATCATGTCCCGGAGTCGCCTGCGCGCTACAGCTGATCTTGATACGCGTCTCGATGCGTGTTGTAGTATGCTCTCTCTCTCACACACACTCTCTCTCTCTCTCTCTCTCTCTCTCTCTCTCTCTCTCTCTTTCTCTGTTATATCTCGTCTATCTCATGTAGTGAGATTACAAGAAACATTACGGCGAAGAAGAAGAGACGAAGCTAGAATGACCCAAATGCCGGTGATGTAACGTCGATCAGCATGCTGCAGCGCCATACCTATATATCTCTCTCTCGCTTTCTCATCCCCCTCTTTCAGTTATACCTGAGCATCAGCTGATAATAATAAACGGGATATTAAACGGGATATTTTGCTAATGCATTAAGTGGACGATACAATTAACCGTCAACACTGTAAATATGTGTGTAATATAAAACTTGACTGTTATACCTGTGCTCTAAGATGTTCATACGACATTCAATTTTTGTGAGGCAATTGTACCAATGAATAGTCCGTGAAGGATTTGTCTAATTGCAAAAAATGCAAAATATGCAGAAGTACCAGTGAATGGTTACTCTTATATAAATATTTTAATGCACAAGATTTTATTTTACACATAAAATTATGAAAGAATGTTCAACAATTTTATAGTACACAATAAAAAAAAATAAACACATGGACTGGACCAGTGTCCACACTACTTTAAGAAATAATAATATTTATTGTTATCTATCTACATTTACCTCGTCTTGTGTGTTAGACAGTGCACGAGAAAGAACGACTCATCTCGCGGTGCACTGCTGAAGCCTTACTTATATAACTATGTGGATCGGCTATATCTATAGGTATGATACACGCGCTGAAATCGCCTTTTAACTTTACGACTTAGATCCCCGCCAGATGGTTTTCAAATTCAACAGTAAATTTTTCTCTCTTAAAAAGATAACAAATTTTAGCGGAGCCATCGTTTTTAAAAATTATACTGCGATGGCCTCGGATAGCGATTTTCAAACTTTACTATCTTTTTCAATTTTAGTGCCTTTTTCTCGATAAAGAAGGAGTATGGAAAATTTTGATAAAATCTTTTGGAAATTCTTCTGTTTAACGTAAATTTAATAATGTTATTATATAATAAGAGTTAAATTTTAACGAATTTTAGGAATTCACCAAAAATGCATTATATCTATTTAAAAGAAACTAATTTCTTATTAGATGCAAGTAAATATACATTTTTCATTTTAAAAATGTATCATGTTATTAATTAATTAATTGTTCAAATCTTTACATCAGGCTGACCTTGAAAATTATTAAGGTAGCTAGAGTAGATTACATAAATAAATGGACATAAATGTTGAAAGAATCACTAGAATTTTTCTGTTAAAATTATGTTATACCAATTTTTTAGTGAAACCCTGATAACTCATTATTATTATTTTATATTTATTTGACCGAAACTTCAAGATAATTTTAATTTTGGTAATTGAGACAATTGAAAGATAACTAACAAGAAGAACATCAACCCTGCAGCACTCTGATTTCAATGAGGCTTTGGGGGTGCTTTCTGGCACGTAAAAGTAAAACCTAGCACCCGTAGTTTATTCTAATGGGCCTTTATATCCGAAATATAAGCTTTCTTACTCTGAATGTACGTTACTTTACGATGAAAAGAGGTACCTATTCCAGTGATTGTAACTATATGTGTCTGTTAATATTAGAGAAAATAGCCCTAAACATGATAGAAGTAGGCAGAAAAAGATTTAATTTCAGACCTGTAACGATACAGAAAATTTATCTGAGCCAAAGAAAAATTAACAAAATTAAAACAGTTTAATTTTCTCAAATATTCATGTATTTTCACTATAAATAAGCTTTAACTATAAATTTGTATATATATATATATATATGAATTTTCGAGTAAAATTTCTGTGCTCAGCAGATTGTTGTATGCCTGGTGGTGGGATGGTGAGAGATCGGGAAGATAATTAATTAATAGCCGCGTCATTGACGTTCTCTTTCACCGGAGTGAGAGAGAGAGAGAGAGAGAGAGAGAGAAAGAGAGCCGATGCTCAACGATGAGGCTGCAACTGCATCGTGAGCCGTCGACCCTCTTACTACATTCTGGTCGAGGGCGCGATATTATGCTCAGGCCTGCGTTGAATGAATGTGTGCACGTATGTATAATTTTTTTATGTGTATGTGCGTATGTACCCGATTCAAAATGAATTCGAACATGGTCATATGTGATTATATTCGATCATATCTAACCGTATATGATTATATATGATAATATATAATCATATCTAATTATGTATATGTATGATCATATATGATCATATATGCGTAAATTTAAAATTTGATAACATATGATCGTACATGATTATATATAGATGATGGATGAAAATACGAATTATTCTTTAAATTAAGTTTAGTCCCCAAAAATTGAGTGTTAATAGCCCCATGATACATCTTAAATAGGCAACTATATATATAAAACTACATCTTGTTATACGCCAAATACTAGGCTCTTTCGCGCAGCTTAGAATAGCGTAGTTCGCCCGCCGCCGCTAGGTGGCGTCGCCTCTCCCGCAGTAGGAATAGCGCGAGGCGCATGTAGGGCCAGCCAGGAAAGCACTCGACCTGTTCCTCCCCCTCGTGACTCTCACTTGAGAAACCTACCCAGTAACGCCTAGAGACGACTACAGGGTTAATCACTTGAGTTCGAGAATAAATCACGACTTTGTTCAATTAAACAATTTGTTTAATTATTTCTTCCCACTCCTTTTCTTCCACTTCTATATCTATCTACACAATGAGCTGGTCTCATCGAGTTAGAAGAAAGCTAGGTAGAGGGGCCAGTGCTGTGTCCTTCCTCTACCAAACGAGGAAGCCAGGCGAACAACGACGCGGGACTTAACCTCCGGAGAACGACGAGCGCCGCCAACGCTTCAAGCGCACCATGCGGGTGTTCTTGCACAGCCACCTTCCAGGGAAGGACAACGCACTCATCGGTGGATCATCGCCTCTACAGGCGACCACGGCCCTGCCGACACCTCTCTCTCTGCTTATCGACTTCACCATCCCATCACCAGTACAACAATCAGCTGAGCACAGAAATTCCACTCGAAAATTCATATATATATATATGAATTTTCGAGCGGAATTTCTGTGCTCAGCAGATATTAGACATGATCGAATATAATCACATATGACCATGTTCGAATTCATTTTGAACCGGGTACATACGCACATACACATAAAAAAATTATACATACGTGCCCACATTCATTCAACGCTGGCCTGAGCATAATATCGCGTCCTCTACCAGAATGTAGTAAGAGGGTCGGTGGCTCACGATGCAGTTGCAGCCTCATCGTTGAGCATCGGCTCTCTCTCTCTCACTCCGGCGAAAGAGAACGTCAATGACGCGGCCGACGACGACGTCGACGTCGCATTAGCGATTCCCCGTCTCTCGGGGCTTAACGAGGGTCATACCCCGGACGCTGGGCTGTGCTGCTGCGCCATTGATTCGCCATTGATCGCGGCAGCTGCCTCCTACAATCGCCCGACCTGATGGCTTAATTAAATAAACGATGCGAAAGGAATGGCGAGCGCGCGCGCGAGCTTGAATTAAATCGATCCAAGGGGCGGGGGAGTGGGAGGGTGTGATTGCGGATGTTTCTTGATGCTCAAGGAGGAGATCGCGCGGTGGTATCGGAAGGAGCTTGAGGTCGCACTGGCGCTTTTTCGAGTGGATTGTCGTAGGTGGTGCGAGTACGTAAGCTTGTTTTGGGGAATTAATTTGTAAGTACCGAGTTGAGGTTTGGTTTTGAGTAGATATTGCATTTTTTTGTAGTGGTAGGTAAGGTGTGTCCAAACAGAGCTGGCAATTTCTAGTTCTCGTTTTTGGAACAATGTAGAATGAACAATTCATATTTTGAAGAATTTTCTTACTCTAATTTTCGATATTCTTTTAGCTGCTGAATATAGTCTTTTTTTAAGGGAGGACTTTGGTGTTTTTTGACCAAAATATCAATATTTTTGTATTGAATTTTCTTAATCTTCGTAACCGTAAGAACGTTTCAGAACCTATCAGATGTCATAACTCGATATTTTAACAAAGTTATATGCGTTCAAGGAAAACAATTTACATTATATAACATACAAAATTAAATCATTAAACGTATTTTTCTCCAATCTAATTTTCCTAACTTTAAAAAGTTGTATGCGCATGAGGTTTTAACGAATCCATTTGATAATTTCAAGAAGTATTGTATGTTACTACATTGCGAATAAAATTTATCAGTTTTGAAGTGAGTATACATCCATGTTTATAGGATATATATAAGTTATTATAAATAAATGTCTCTTTTCTTGCTCTTTTAATACTTTTTTTAATGCGTATCAAGCTAGATTTTTTTGAGTGTTTTAATGATCAATTATATTTGTAAAGTGATAACTTTGGTTTGTTAATGCTTCAAAAACATAGGAATTTTTTGAGTACCCAATGTTGCGTGCGCGTACTATATTTTGAAATATGACTAATATTGATGAAAATTAATACTAATTGTGGTATAAAATTAAGGGGATGCAGTGCAATGGCTTAGATATTGTTACGAATTACATTACAATCCGTTTTTGTAATAACATTGATAGTAAAAAAAATTCAAGTAGATTAATCAACAATAGCAGATTTTTTTTAAAAGGCCAGAGTCATCCCTTAAGTAATCGTAAATTAAAAATGAAGATGAATTTACGGTGCATGAAAAAGTACATCGAATAAAACCGGATAATTCCACTTTTACAATTCTGAGAAAATTAAGAAAAACTGCCATACCATTAATAGCACTAAAAAGAAAAATTAATTACGACGCAAAAATACATAAAAACAATTTTCACTAAAAGTAGAATTATCTGGTTTTGTTTAGTTATTTCTCAATTATGGAGATCAATGATACGGGTTTTTGTTCCTAAACACAAATGAAAATTAATGAAACATGAAGCCGTGAAAATGTGTTAAAATCTATTGTATATCCTGAAGTTCAACATAAATATGTATTCAATTTCGAAGCTCAAAATAATTATTTGTTGCATAAACATATTTCAGTGCATTTCACCTCGTTTACATTGCTTTGTAACGAATACAGTGGCTTGTATCTGAGAAGAAGGGCGTATTAAGTTATATTAAGTGCTTTAAAGATACAAATTTTAATGTCTTGTATTCTTAAATTATCTTGTATACTTATAATGAATAAAACGTTATTAACGTTTTCTTGAAAACTTAAATTAATTTGTAATTTACAATTAATGACATTCTTATTTCAAGAATTCAACATGAATAAATAAATAAATACATAAATCAGTGGACCTTCAAGTTTCTATTATTTGGTAGATAATTCTCAATAGTTTAAAATAATAGATCACAACGTTATAAATCTTCTTTGCGCATAAGACGACTTTAAGACGCTCGAAAGCAGAAAATTCTCTTTCATTGAAATCAGCAGCATTTAATTATGCTCATTGCTGAATTGGTAATTTTCGCTTGAGTCGCTAATTTTAAATTATTCTTACGTCTTTGCGGACTTTAAATCTCGAACACTTGATCGAGTAAGCCGACAGTTAAATCCCTTAGGGTTCGTTAACGTCAAGGAGTACGTACCTGAAACAGAAATAAGAGGATTTCGTTTTTATTTTGTAATACTTCATTCAGAGAACTATGATTATTGTATTTTCTTTGTTTCAGTGGACTTAATTTTATTATTTGTTAATATTAGTACAAAATCCTCGTAGTAACTTTCCAGAAGTTAATTCATTATTATTCATATTATCAAAATTGTATTCAAAATATTCAGAAATAGGTGTAAAACTCTACCCTAAACCCCGAACTTCCATAAAAAAGAACAGCGATTCAATTAGGTAACTCGCAACCATTCCGCTTCGAAAAAAAAGATAACCTCACGCTTTCAGCCCGAATACCTTGCTCGGAGGCTCAGCTGCCCGGAGAAAATCTTCGCGCTCAAAGTATAAGAGAGAGGCGCAGTTCATCCCAACTGCACGCCACCGAGGAAGAATAAAAAAGTCCGAAAGCAGCAGCGGTGGGAGCAGCGAAGAAGAATAGAAAATATCTAAAAGTTGAGAGAAAGAGAGAGAGAGAGAGACGGAGAGAGAGAAGCGAAACTTAGACAAACGGCGATTCGTATGCGCAAGGCTTCAATTTCTAGCGCGCGCGGCGCCCTTTATCCTCTCGTAAACGCCGAGCACCCGTCGGAACTCTTTCTCTAAAAGCATGCGAAACTTTACGACTTGCATGTGAGCGCACACTCGAAAGCTCCGCGCGCATCGGAAAATGCGAGAAGAAATAGATAGATAAATAGATAGGTAGATAGATAGATAGATAGATAGAGATAGAGAGAGAGAGAGAGATGTGTACGCGAAATTCGTCAAGTAGTCGAGGCGCTGGCAGGCAGTAGATGTGGGAGTGCGCGCACGTGTATGTATGGATGTTTGTATGTGTGTATTTGTAGGTGGCTGGGTGTATTTATGTGCGAGCGTGAGTATGTGCGTACGTGCGTACGTGCGTACGTGCGTGCATGAACTTAATGTTTCCGGGCTCATCTTTTTTGTGTCTTAAAGAAAGGTTTCACAATAATTTTTTCTTTTTAATATGTTAAATGTAAGCATATTAGAAAGTTATTTGTGCATTTTAAACTTAAATTGATCAATGTAAGTAGGTTTTATTAACACATAACCATTTCAAATTGTGAAATAAATAAAAGAGAAAATAGACGCTTTTCATCGCATTCCATGAACATACAAATTTTTCAAAGACTTTTCTATAACTGTTTTATATTTTTGACACAAAAATAAAAACATTATTTGGTTTATGTTTTCAAAATAATTTTCTTTATTTCAGTATCAGCAATAACAAAAAACATATAAAAAAACGTATAAATGTACTGATTTTGAATCTTCTTTTAACTGATTGAGGCTGATAATTTTTCAAATCTGAATTTTATGAAAAATTAAAACATACATAAGTTTTAAAATGTGAACGTAATAAGTATTACGGAACTTTCTTATCAAAAAAAGTAAACCTCGTGCACATGGAACATCATGAACATAAACAAATAAATGCCGAGAAAAATGCATTTAAAGGTTTTATTTTCTATGCTACATAATGTTAATTACTTTATTCAAAGCATTATAACTTTATTTAGTTTTAGAGTTATGATATCTATAAGGTCTTAAAATATTCATTTGATTATAAACTATAATACAACCCAATAACAGAAATCGAACTTTTGAGTGTTTTTGGGTATAGAACCACCTTAAAACTATATTGTCAAATAAAAATAAAAATATTAATTTCAAAATATTCGTAAAAATCTTTTAAGATATAATGAATTTTCCGCGTGCAGACATGTTAAAAATTATTTCAAATTTTAAGATTTTCTCAGACTGGCTATACTTAAATACTTGTGTCTAATGGAAAAATTCTTAAACTCAATATTTCAGGACCTCTCTTTGAGAAAGCATTCTGCTAAAGCAGTTAGCAGCAGTTTTTAATTTGAAATTTTTATAAAAATTTCAAAGTTATTTCTCCTTAAATTATTAACGGAAAATGTATATAAATAAAATATTCACGTGAATGCAAAAAAATAAATTTGAGATGTAAAAATAAAAAACTATGACATAGTTACAAATAGTGACAAATTTGATTTAAAGGATTTGTCCCATATCCGGTATGTATAATATAGCAGTAAGATAGAAAATGCTTTTAAATAAAAAAAGAAGTGAAGACGAAAGAGGATAGATTTCTACAGCGCAGGAGATATTAAAAGCAAAGTGAAGAGGAAGTAAGAGAGAGAGAGAGAGAGTGCGAAATATGCATCGACATGGACATCGACAGCGCGATCGCTATAGTGACTCTAGATCTCTCGCTCCCGCGCGGAGTCGAGTAGCAAGTTACCTCTTGGTCGAGCTTGCCATTAAAAGTTCAAAGGGAAGCCCAACTCTAAAGTGTAAGGAATCAGCTATCTCGAATCTCCTCCATCTCCCCCCCCCCCCCCATATACTTTTTTTACTCCTCTCTCTCTCCCTCTCTCTCTCTCTCTCTCTCTCTTTCTCTCTCGCCATCTTGCGTGCTTATTCGTTTGTCCTCGTACCTGACCACATAATGCTATATTCTGTGGCAAATGCTCCGATTCTTTTACCTACATTTGCTGTAAGTGTACAATCAGAAACATACCTAATCTAAAAAAATCGCTGCCAATTAATTGGCACAAAGCTTCCTCAAACCTTATTAATTTTTCCAATATTAAGTTATTTGCTTTTTAAATTCTTTAGTAAAAAGTCAAAACGACAAGTCCATTTTTTAAATATCGAGATACATAGATTTAAATTTTTAGATTCCCATTTAAACCTATGAAAAAGTATAGCATAGATTATGAATAAATATTTAAGTTGCATAAAAACTTAAAAGACTTTTGCATATCAAGTAAAATTTTTTTCAATTGATTATAAATTTTCCAACACTATAAAACTGCTGATTAAATTTATTTTGATGCATATATAAACAATACATACTGCTTTTACAATTTCGATTTCAAAAACTACCGGTGATATCAAGAAATAAGTAATAAAAAATATAACCTCAAATACCTTGAAAATTAAAACTCATAATAGGCAAATAAATCAGGTAAAAGATAGTGCAAAACTATCTTTTTGAAAATTTTCAGATCAATTGCTACAGTTTTACTCCTTTTATCGTACGACATAGAAAATTGAGTTTTTTTACAAAATTATTTTTTTCTCTGAAACAGAAAAGTTTCAAGACTTTAAAATTCAAGTGAAATTTCCTCTTGGTGTTTCAATTAACTTTCATGATATATTTTCCAGATATAACCATTTGAAAAAATCACATTTTCGTATATAATAAAAGAAGGGAGTTAGCTTATAAAATATTTGTAGTCACAAAAAATAGGTCAAATTTGAAGCTGTTTCAAATGAATTTTATCAAAATTGATTATATTAATTTTAACCTATAAAAATACCTGAATAACTAAAACCCAAACGTAGAAAAATCGCTATAAAAACAAAAACGCATCGTTCAATCAAACATATTATTTGTCAGCCGCTTTCATATATCAAAAACCAAAGATAATAAGCCCTAAACAATTCCAATTGGTTGTAGGGTTCCCGATATATAGAGGGATTGATACATACATACATCCATCCATACAGAACGTTTTCTAAAAATAGTGTATTTGATTCCAAATGTCCCAAAACATGTTTCTAACATGTTTTTTTAGCAAATTTTTCTTTTTACTATTACGAAACATTCTTTAGAGGCAAATAATAAGAGATATTGAAATTGTACTTGTTTACGTTGCACGATATTAAATTTTGGTAAAAGAGTATTACACTAATGTAATATTTCTTACAAACAATTTATTATGGAATACAAAATATATTGTAAAGCTTCAAATGATATTGGTTAATATAATGCTTTTACAACAAGAAGTCTTTTTAAAAACATATCATTTGTTCATAAAATAAGAAAAAAGTATTTGGTTCAGTTACATCGAAACGAAAGCTTATATCTCGTGTTCATTTCGTATTCCTATCAGTTACATCTAAAAGTAAAAAAGTGACGTTTCAAAAAATCTTTTAGTCAACCTACATATATTTGAATGGAAATTGCGAAATAGGCATCACGTTTTAGTTTTTCTCTGTAATTTATTTGTAGTACAATTTCATTTAAAATAAAAGTTCTGACACTTGAATTTCAATTTCTAGAGCGAAATATTACTAAAACACAAAAGCGAATTAACACTTTATGTAAGAAGTGAGCATATCCATCTAGTTCTATTTACGGGTATAAAGATTAATTTCAAATTAGAAGTTATTTTAAGAATAAAGTTTGTTTTAGCATTTTAATTATAAGAGCAATGATACTATTCAACTTCATATAATGTACACGAATAATAATAAAGCATGTCCATTCCTCTGAAACAGTCATTGTAAATCTTTTTTTCCAGACATTCATCCGCTAATTAAATCGATATATACCAAATACCATAACCACTTTGCTTTCTACACTTTTCAAAACCAACAATCGCGAACAAATAAACTTATCCAAATATGTTGTCAACAAACCCCAAAAAAATACCCACCCGCAATCCATTCTCCAGCAATAAATCCGCGGCCCACAACTCTCTCGCGCACCGTCGGAAAAAGAAAGAAAGAAATCAAAGAAAGCGAGACAAGAGCCAAGCGCGCGCGATCCTTGAAAAATGACAAACTCGCCGACAGTAACAGACACGCCATTAATGCCAAGTTTCGCATTCGGGCCGCGATTTATTCGACGTCAGATCTCGGGAAAAATGCGCATTCGAAGCCTTGTAGTATCAGCAGTAGGGCGCGGAGCGAGAGAGAGAGAATGCAAGATCCGAGTAGGGGATATTAAGCGCAGAGAGGCGAAACGCGCCGATCCGCGGAAAAGCAATGGACGCATCGAGCCTGACTAACGGCTAAACTCGCCTCCGCGTACACATTTGTACGTACACATGTGCGTCTATGCATCCATGTACATATACATAAATATACATATATATGCAAGGTACAGACGTGTATACGAAAATCGGAATTTAAGCGAGTTCTCGTATTACGTGGCGTTCGCACGGCAACGGCAGCAGTCGTAGCTATAATATGTACACGTATATACATATATATAAATAAAGGGAAAGAGTGGTAGAGAAGGACGCAGTGCGTTTCGATATTCCAAGTCGTCGCACGTTCCGAATTAGCTGTTCGGGTAGACTGCACATTGGATCCATAGTCCGCGGAGCCCCGCGGCGGGCGAAATGTCGTGGGTGGATATACCCCGGCTCCTTTATATCCCGATTCTCCTCTCTTTTCGCATCCCTTCGCGCCTTTTGCCGCACGCTCACCCCGTCTTTTTACCCGATTGCTTCGCTCTCGCTTCGTCTTTGTCTTTCTCTTCCTTTTTTTGCGCGCCTCCGACCTGTTTCTATCGCTGGATTTTTTTTTTCGTTACTCGGAGCCTTCGCTGTCTTCTTCTCGCGGCATTCCTCATTTACTTATAGCGGGGAATTCGAATTAAGTTTGCGCGAGTTCTGTGAGAATTTTCAATTATAATTTTCTTGGCGCTTCTTTATTGTCAAATATACTATAATACTGGATACAGTATGGGAAATGTGAGGAAGACTGATAATCTGTTCAGCAAAGCATATTCACCATGATATATGTGAATGCTATAAACTATTGTTCTAAATATTGTAATTTCTATCTTGACAAATAAAACCATTTATCTATCTATCTATTTGCAGATGAATTTTCAATCACGGATATAGTCACGTATGCATGTACAATATAATACATCACACTCACGGAGAAGAAGAAACTATTCAAAAGCTGTTGATCTTTTAAGAGAAGAATATCTTTATTTTCGTTGAAAAAATCGAGTTTTTTTAACACTTTATTTAAAATGTAAATAAATAAGGAAATAAATAATAAATAATAATATGTACAACTCAAGTATATGAAGAATGCAAAATAAATTTTTTAATTCTCTTCTTACTTTCTATTTGTTGTAAACTGTTATATTTCTGTATCTTCCAAATATACGTTTTTTCTGATAAAGTGATTTGTAAGTATGCGTTTAATTAAATATTTTAAGTATATGAAGAATGCAAAATAAATTTTTTAATTCTCTTATTACTTTCTATTTGTTGTAAACTGTTATATTTCTTTATCTTCCAAATATACGTTTTCTCTGGTAAAGTGATTTGTACGTATGTGTTTAATTAAGTATTTCAAGTCATACATTACCAATTTTTAAGAAAATATAAATTTATGTTTTGATTCAATCATGTTTTATCACATTAAGGGGGAACTATTGATTTTTAAAAATCTCTCCCTTCCGTCCAATAATATTGAAACTTTGGTAACTTTTTTGTCATAATTGAAGAAGGTTGTAAAAAAATTTAGAGAATTTTTCACTAACATTTTTATACTAGTTATTGTAGGAAATACATATTTTTGTAATAAAAACAAGGATTTTTAAAAAAGTCCCTTGCGCATACGAATTTGACAAATTATATTTTAAAAAATTCTAGACTATTTTTCAACTTAAAATGAACAAAAGTTAACTTTTTTTAATTATTGAAACTCAATTAATGGTCTGAAATAAATAAAACGTTTTTTAAAATTAAAAACAAAAAAACTACATGTTTTAACACTTACAATTGACGAATAAAACATTTAACAGCAAAATACATCAAAACAAAATATTACCTTCTTTTCACAATACTTTAACCGATATTTTGTGGAAGTTTAAAAAATATCCATGGTCATGGGTTGCGTAAGGAACTTTTTGAAGATCGAAAAGTAAGTTTCGAGAAAAGCGAGTTTAAAGTTTTAATTTGGAATGCTATCCAATGTTAATTGTTTCACTCAACTGGCTATAACTTTGGTATAGCAAAGAGTTTTTACATCCAGCAGGTCTCAAAATATTCATAAATCTATAAACATAAAAAATATGTAATAAAAAATATTTTTCGATTTTTTGGTCACAAATTAGTGGTGTTCCTTCCCCCTTAAAATAATATGATTCATAAATTAGTATACAGAGAAGAGAAAATATAAAGTTAAGTCGTTTTTTTACATGAAAGTCACATTAAGAAAATTCACACCATTCAGTTAATTTTAGTTTGGAAATTGTTTACCCATGTAATAAAGTTTTTCGCCCTCCAAGTCTGCACAAAAGTAAAGATACACATTATATATGCAGCTTTATCACATTTGTATGGAGAAAGAGGATACCCGCGAGAAAGAACTTGCAAAACTTGTTATTGTATAATTCAAGCAAAATTGGATCCTCTTATCCCTTGGAAAAGTTGTGAAAATAGTCGTTAAAGTTGTTACAGCTAAAAAATAGGATTCAGCACAACTACAGAAATAATCAGTCTGGCAATCTTTTTGACTTAATCGTATTCTGAGAACTCGATCAAAGCTTTCGACAAATAATCAACGCTAGAAATTGATTTTATTGTAACAAGTAAGAGTTGAGTTACAAATCTGGAATATACACAACGATATCTAAAAGCAAACAATTTTTAACAATAAATAATATACGTGTGGGGAAAGCATTCGAGATTAGCGAATGATTGAACAATATTCTATCTCGATACTTAACTATAATAATAATCTTGCTATATCTTTCGTAGGTTCTATTTTATAGCCTGACATAATTAATAAGATACTAAAATAAAAAAGCGTTTTCTCTAACTCGATCACTATCAAGGTCTACAAGGATTATTCTAGTAGCCATCTCTCAAGTTATTCACTGCAAATTAGTGAATATTTACTAAAAAAGTGGATGTTTTTACTAATTCAGTGCTCATGCCATAACTTTTAATTTCTTATTTTTAAAGTGAACATAATCATAGACTTCACTCCACTCGACATTTCGTACCGCATTTCAACCTGTGCACTAGCACAACTTCCAGCAATGAACATCAATCGTTAAAATCTCGCTTTTTCGCCTAACGTACACTATACACTTTCGTATCGCGGCATCTCGTCGTTGTACGTTTCCTTCCCACCACCATAAACAAAAACTTTTCAGCGACGCTGCCATCGCGTGTATTCCCCGCGCGGGATCCACACGACCTCCAGCTCTCCGGGTCTCGTGCGTTCCGCCTTCCAATTCTCTCTCTCTCTCTCTCTTATCTCTGCAGCCTCTTGAATTATTCCGTCTTTCTCTTTTCAGAAGCTTCCTTCTCCCTTCTGCACGTACAACGCTGGCCTTTCATCGAGCAAGCCTCTTCTTTTTATATCTCTTCTCGGTGACGCGCGTTGGCATACCAGAGCCGGAGCAAAATTGTTGCTTCTTTGCTTTCGCTATGCCGCTGCTGCTGCGACGATCGAATCTCGTCTTATCCATTGGAATTTCTCTCATCGACCTCCCACCCTCCGGCTCTTACTCTTATTTTCTTCATCGTCGCCTTTTTCCTCGGTGTCGCCCGCCGCCACCGCTGTACACAGGACGATTTTGCGCCGTTGGCCCGGCGTTTCTTATCTATCCCATCTTGGGAGGGGAAAAATTGTAGCTATTCAATCGTGTCTGCGTACCTTTCAGTTTCACTTTTTTTACTCTTTCTCGTTTATGTCGTTCTACTGGAAAATCTTTAAAAATTTGTTCAGAGGGGATCTTGGAGCGCGCTTTTCTCCTCGCAATACCTGAGATTTTTGCATCGACGTTATTTGTTTTTTGCCTATTGTTCTTTATATTCTTTATGTATCCGAGAATATTTCACGAATGATAGCGTTTTAGAAAGAATTCTTAAGTAACGAATTCAGTAAAAATGAAATTTTTAGCATGTTTTTGAGTATTCAAATAAATTGTAAGTCTATAAAAAGCAGGAATTCGTTATTCAAAGTGTTTTATTCAGCAGTTTGATTAAACACATTATTTTGCAGATGAAATGGCAATAAGCAGAATCAACAAAAAAGCTACTTAAGAATTGTATATTATCATTCATGTAATTTAAAACCTAATAAAATATATTGTCTGAAGTATCAATCAGAAATCATGATGCAAGAAGCAGAATAAATCAGGAAATAAAATAAATAATAAAGCATACTTAAAGTTAATTCACCGTATTGATTAAATTCATTTGGATTCAAGAATGAAATATGATTTATATTCAGGATTCCACCTTCCTATTTGCAAAATCTACAGACACTGCAATAATAACGGCATTTCTTTACATTTTATTACCCTCGTGTTCCACGTGAAATGCCTTTTTATTAGTTTTTTAGTCTTTCTCAATTCTTCAACAATATTATATTTGTATTTTCTACACGTATATTATTATACCATATTTTAATAAAAAATATTACATCACAAAAATCGATTCAAGAAACTAGTAAAAAACTTTTTATTACAAAGAAACCTTTAGTAATTGTAAAAACTATCTACCTAAAAGAAGAACTAAATCTTTATTTAAGAAAATGACTTCTTAAAATAAAATAAAGGAACGGTCCTACTAATAGTTAAAAACAAGTATATTATACTATAAAATAAAAGAAATAGTAGTAAATGTGTAGATTCCAAATATACAATAAGCAAACAAATGTAATTTTTTCCGCTTCCCAAACATCACAAAGTCTGCACCATATAATCAATTTGCAAATCCGCAAATCAACCCAAATAATCAGGCTCAGGAGCAATTTAATTCAACACCCCAACCCACACATCCACATCCATACGCACACACACACACACACACACACACACACACACATCCACACACACACACACACACACACACACGTCACACCACCCTAAGCTCACAGTGCTGAAAAGTTCGTCCCTAACAAAAGTAAAAGATCTCTCGGCCGTCCATTGCGGAATTAGCTTTCCTAATGGAAGGTGTATCCACACCCACCCTCTCTCACTTTCCACCCGGTGCAGCGCGCGGCTTGCCAAATGAAAGGTTTACCCAGCGGCTGCCGCCCCTCGCTAACCGTTTTAAAGCACGAAACGATAGAATTTAATCGCGGAGCCGCCGCCGCCGCCGCCACCGCGGGAGAAAACTCCGGGAATTTGCCCGGAATTACAAAGTTTCGCAGCAGCAGCTCGGGAGTTAACGTTAACGATTTACCTTTGCAACACGTTTCACCTACTTCCCACCACCAGAACGACGATGACGACGTCGTCGTCCTCCGGAATATAAGTCTGCAGCAGGAAACTTTTCGCCACTTCGCTGCCAGAAACTCGAGCTTCTGCTTCTCTCTTTCTCTCTTCCTCTCTCTCTCTCTCTCTTTCTCTCTCTCTCTCTATATATATATATATATATATATATATATATATATATATATATATATATATATATATACACATATATATATCTCGATAGTTTGGCTAAAAGTGAGGAGGAGCTAGGACACGTGTCGCCGTGCAACAAATTGCAGGTACGACGACGACGACGACGACGACGACGAGAGAGTAGCTGTGCTGTGCTGCACCAGGGATACATAATTGAATGACAACACAGGAGAGTGAACGAGAGAGAGAGAGAGAGAGAGAGAGAGAGAGAGAGAGAGAGAGAGAGAGAGAGTAGGTCCATGGAGAGGGAAATCGGAGAGTGGAAGTAGGCTGCTACTGCAGGAGACGGAGTAGTCCCGGAATTAGGTAAATACGAGAGCTGAGAGCCGAGAGCACGAGCAAGCCTCATGTAGCTCTAGCTCTCGCTCTCTCTTTCTCTGTCTATCTGTCCTCTTCTTGGTACCGGGGAGCCAGAGGATTTGGATTTGGATTTCGACGGAGGAATCTTAAAGTGCGCCGAAAGTTTAATGTAAATGAACACGCGGAGGAAAGGATGGAGTTTGGTCGGTTGGTTTGGTAGGCTGGTACAGAGGGGATTTGCAGCTCAGAGCCGTGGCGCTGCGCTCGGGTGTATATATCGATTCGATGAACCGCGAGAATGCTTAATTAGAGTTGTCAGAACAGCGCTGGGAAAGCGATTTGGTTTTTCGGCGACGCATACGTTAATTACTGATTCGCGAGAAAAATCCTTGTTGCTGGATTATCGGGCTGAGTTAACGACTAATAATTGTGCTTTGAAAATAGGTGTACTTTATAGCTTGTAAGAATATTATGCAAATTATTTTCTCTACAACAGTTTTACGTATTTTCGTGATGATATTGCCACAGAATATAATATTATTTGTGATTATTTCTAAATGAAATACTTATCTTTGCAAAAAGATGATTGATTATTTGAGATTTTAAATAACATTACATTTGAAAAAGGGGTGTATAAAGTTTCAAATATATTTGCTAACGACTTTTGCTTAAGTGGTACTCCATTTATCTAGATAAATTGTGTCTATATCATAAAATATATAAATAAGTTATCAAATTACAATCGGAACAAAATTATATTTATCTTGATATATCTATCTAGATACAAATTTTGTTAATTTTGTTAGGCATTTCAATTAGCTAATTTATCCAGATACCTTTAGGGAATAATTACTTATCCGGATAAAGTTTTTATCTTTTAGTTTTAAATAGTTTTCTGATCGATATTTTAGCTAAATGTAAATGTAAGTATATTGCACTGGAAAACTAAGTACGTAAATTTGGTCTGCCACGAAGCTTATACACTTCCATATATGTAATTTAGTTAAAAATAACATATATATGTGCAGCATGTAAAATTGTCGACAAGCTAAGAGTGTTAAGGGGCTAGTCTAGTTTTTCGGGCGGAAAATGGAGGTGATTTTTCGGGACTCAAAACAAAACCATTCAGTCAAATATTTTTAAATTTTGAGGATATATTCAGATACTATTGACAAGTTAATACACAAAATTTCATGAAAAAATATCGACTGTAAGCCGAGTTATACGCTACGAAGTCGAGTCATCCAAAAATGAAGTTGTAAATCGGCTGCAGTTGTAGAGGTCCTCAGAATGCCAGTATCTGAAAAATTTTTGTTTCACGTTAAACTAGATGATTAAAATTTTTACGGGGAAAGTCATCTAGTTTAACGTTAAAAAAAAAATTTTCAGATACTATTGACAAGTTAATACACAAAATTTCATGAAAAAATATCGACTGTAAGCCGAGTTATACGCTACGACGTCGAGTCATCCAAAAATGAAGTTGTAAATCGGCTGCAGTTGTAGAGGTCCTCAGAATGCCAGTATCTGAAATTTTTTTTTTAACGTTAAACTAGATGATTTTCCCCGTAAAAAATTTTAATCATCTAGTTTAACGTGAAACAAAAATTTTTCAGATACTGGAATTCTGAGGACCTCTACAACTGCAGCCGATTTACAACTTCATTTTTGGATGACTCGACGTCGGAGCGTATAACTCGGCTTACAGCCGATATTTTTTCATGAAATTTTGTATATTAACTTGTCAATAGTATCTGAATATATCCTCAAAATTTTAAAATATTTGACCGCATGGTTTTTTTTATGAGTTCCGTAAAATCATCTCCCTTTCCGCCCGAGAAACTAGACTAGCCCCTTAAAACAACACGAAATAAAACTTACAACGAATTATTATTCTACTGTGCATACATTTATGGAATAAAATACAGTGTTTTCTCTAGATAGATCACTAGATAAACTTATCTAACTTCATATCTAGATACTCGCCCACGACTATTTGTGATAATAAATTTATATAAATAAATAGTTAAATAGCATATAGTATAGTATACACATAGACATACTATACTAAATAGCATAGTAAACAATAAAATTTCGATTTTCAACGTTAAAATTATTCAATTTTTCTTTGTTATTACAGTAACTTTCTATCTTATATAGTGAACCAGCGGGAAAATTTTAACGAAAAATTTTCTCGGTGTATCGACCTACTTCATATCGATACAAATATCTCATAAAAGTCTCACTTTAAAAATAGATTGCCGACTTTAAAAACCTTCGTCATACCTTCCAGAAACGGATCCTCCACCTCTTTCTCTCATTCTCTTTGTCAGACACTTTCTCTATCTCTCTCTTCCTCTCTCTGTGTCTCTCTCTCTCTCTCTCCACCCCTCTCTCTCTTTATCTTGGTCTGTTTCTATTTCATTTTCTCTTACTCGGCCCTTCGCATTTTCTCGGTGGCGCACACTCGCGAGAGAGCCAGCTTGGAATCCGCAAATGGAGAATCTCGAAGGCGACCGAAAACGGATTTACGGCCTCGACGAGATTTTCTTCTCTCTCTCTCTCTCTCTTTCTTTCTCTCTCTTTCTCTCTTTCTCTCCGGCTAGGTACTTTTCTTCGAACAATAAAATTTTCGAGCCACTTGAGATTCAAGGAGAATTAAAATCAGGACTGCGATTTCGTCTGGGCTATATACCACCGGTTTCCCTCTCCTCCGCTTTTCCTATTTTCTTTCCTCTCTTCTTGGCCCCATCTTTTTATCTAACAATACGTTGCGGTTTTTACGTGGACGAGAGATCGCGTACCGGCGGAGAGTCCCGAATCAAATCCACGGGCTCTCGTTTCTTTTTTCCATGCATATTTCATCCGCCAGCGCGTTTTCATCATACGTTATGCGAAGGGGGTCTGAGGAGTTTATGCGGTGAAAAAAAGGCGCATTATACAGCGCGCCCGGATAAGCTCGCGAATCTTCATTTTCTCGTCTTTCGAGAGATTTTTAGCGGTCGAGTCGAGACGAACGTGTGTGTACGTATACGTACGTATATACAGCGAAGGGGAGGCATCTTTAAACTTTATCGCGTCTATCTCACGAAGAGCTTAATCTTCAAGATGTGTTTGTGTTTATGATCTTGGGATTATCTTGTTGGCCGGAGGGTGGGGTTAAGAGAGGTTAAAAGTTTTACGAGTTATGCTGAGCTTAAGTCGCTGTGTTCGTTACCGGCTATGAAAGTTTGTCTTTAAATTTTAATTAATCGCTCGCTGGCTATAATACAGCACGTATAGTTTTCTTTACTTTGTAGTAATGTCTGTTTAGGTAAAAGCAGAAGAATCAGTGAAGGTATCGACAGCACGTCTAGTTAATTTGTCATATTGCAAAAATATAATGTACAATTGACGTTATATTGAATTCGCATATATGAAACATATAAATGCTACATAAATGTATCTAACGCAATTAAAACGATATATACAAATTCATAATTTATCTTTTCTACAGAAGTAATTAAATTTAAAATCAGGATTTATTTTTTAAAGTTTTTCATTCTCTGTTTTAGGACCATTGTTTCGATTGTTTTAAGTTATATAGTTTTAGATGGAAATCGTTCGTAAGCAAACTTAAAAATTCAATAACCAATTTTTTTTTCAAAAAGAGCTCTGAAGTATATAGCCTCGGCCATTAATGATTCAATAAATAAAGGCGCACTCGCTGAAAAACAAAACACTGCGATACTAAAATACAAACCGTATCAGTAAATCCTGCATCAGTCTTTAAAAACCTCGCGCGTTCCGCGTAATTAATACACAATACAGTCGACGCCCGATAGCGCAAGGAAAATTGGTCGAGAAATGCGACGCGTTTCCCTCTTCTCTATTCTCCTACTCCTCCTCCGGTTTTTTTTTCACGCGCCACTGTAGCCGCGTCAAATGAAAGTCGTTACGACAGTCGCACGATCGAGGTGTCTTATATATAGCCGGGCATTAAATTAACTATATCGGATAAGCGAGCTGGCTGGCTCTCTCGCTCCCCGCGCGAGGGACAAAGTAATGGCTTCGCCGGGGAATAGTTTTAAGTGCTTTTCCGTCACGGCTCATCGCTTAGAAATCTGTTCCACCTCCTCCACCTACGCGACTTCTTTCCTCGGAGTTTAGTGGCCGGCGGCAGGGCATTTTCCGATAGATGGGACAAATCCGCCGCCCCGTGCCTCTCTTTCTTAGTCCTTTTTTCTTCTGGCTGCCGCTTGTAATTCAGCCTGACCTGGCCTGGCCTGTCCCGGGCCGAAGTGACTCGATTTCACGCCAGGGGCTCTTAATAGAGCCTGCGTCGATTATTGTTTTAATGCGTTTAGCTCGGCTCTCAGCGAGCTGGGAATAGTCGGCAAGATTGAATGAGGTGCTGGTCTTTCTTTTCTTTCTTGAAATTTATTGGGGTTATTGTGGACGAGGTAATTGTGGATTGTATGGGATGTACGATGATGACAATTTTGTTGAGATGTGTCAATACGAGAACCATACGGAGAGTATTTTTATCGTACATACACATAATTGAAAAAGGCGAGAAAAACATGTAACTCAAATTTCAATTAAATCAGATGTTGCAATCATTACTAAATACTTTTAAGATGTTGAATATTTACAGTTTGAAGCAAGTAAGTGAGGAAAAAATAATAGCATAAGGTGACTCACTATAACTATAAATTAAAATATATGTTTATTTAGGTAAATATTTATCTTTGGTTAAAATTATCTAGTACATATTTATCTATGAATACTATTTTTTGTAGATAGTTTGTTATCCAGATACGTGATCCTTTTTTCTAATTGAAATTTGGAAAGAGCTGCATGGTAAAAATAATTAACAAATAATTTTTGAAAGATTCAGATAGTTTTGTAAAAAAAATTATATCTAAAGTTTTAGTTAATCAATTATCTGTAAGCTTTATCTTCTTTCAAATTTACGCAATTTACATACGATTGGTCTTCATTTTTTACAATTCAATTATTTCGACACATATTATTCAAATCCATAATTATTTCCATATATTTCATTCGTTACTCGTGGTCCATTATAACGACAAAAACATTAATATAAATCGTAGCACATGCACTACCGATAATAATTTAATTTCGTATCAAACAATAACGCATTGCATTCCCACAGTTAAGAAGTATCTATTTGGCCGCCCCTCGCTCATTACGAACCTTTAGTCCGACAAAAAATACATGCATATCGCTCAATTATGCTAATAAAATTACGGCTCCCCCGAAATATTGAACGATCAAAAACCCAACAGCAACACTCCACAAAGCAACTGAAATCTGGCACGTACTCGTGTCATTAATTAACCTCGATCAACCGTAATCACAATGAACATATAAAATCACATCAATTAGGAAAACCAATCCCTGCGATTAGTCGCACGAACTCCCAAGGATGATAACAGTCTATACGAGTATAAGGCGTTACTACCGAACCATAATCTTAACTTGTAATCTTTTCTTATAGGGTAAATCAGTATATTGTGGCACATCGTAATGTGACGCAACCTCTTATACTTTAGGTACATTTCTTGAATTTATAGAAGTTAAAGTGATTTTACTTTGGTTTCTCGTTTACAAATGTTGTATTCTAAAATAGTAACAGTATCTTTAGTAATTTTCTTAAAAGATTTACGATCGATAAATATGATTGTGATTGTATGTTTGTAACCTTAAATTAAGTAAAAAAATTATTTATGTAAATCTTAGAATTAAGGTGATGCTAAAGCCACCTATCACCGACAAATACGAGGAACCACTTTTCTCATTTAATTTTTAATTTTTAGCAAATACCTTTATGAAACGTTATTGTCCCAGTTAAAAACAACAACTGTCCAGAGAGATGTTTTCTCAAATTTGAAAATTGAATGATATAAGTGGTTCTTCATATTTTACGGTAACAGGGAGTTTAGCATCACCTTAACTTCCGATTTCTAATTATATTTGTACATATAGTTTACGTACACTCGAAGTGGAAAATTTCTGGTCGAATGCGTTTGAGTATTTTTCAAATACTGCAATTTCATTGGGTCTCCTTCGATCGAACGCACGTCTTCGCTAAATTCATTGGAGGATTTCAAGCGCATTCGACCAGAAATTTCCTACGTCGAGTGTACAAATAATATGACGCTGCATAATTAACCAAATTTCAAAGGATAGTTTATCTATAAATCAAGTAAAAAGAGACTTAGAAAGACTTAAAACCTATTTTATAACTTAGTTATGAATTAAAAATAAGTCCAAGTATGCAAAAGATTCCTAAAAACATAAAAATCATACACTATCCTCACTTTCGACTGTACACAATATTTCGGATAAACATTATGATAAACTTATTCAATAACGATTGCGCAGTGTTTTTAGTAATACTTAAGATGATAAAAATATAGATTTAAATAAAAACATTTATCATTTGTGGCCAAAGGATCAAATTTTGTGAGCACATTTATTAATGCGTCTCAAGTGTACCGCATTAAACTGTTCACCTCTATATAAAATAAAACAGATATATTTTTTTGCAGATTTCTGCTCAATTCCATTCAATAAAAAATGTACTTCCATACACAGAAAAGTAATTTCCACAAATATTTAGCTTGTTAGAACGCAGATACATGCGACAACCAAAACCTTGCACGCGTGTGCCTGAGCCATTAATTAACCACGATTAACCAGGACCATAATAAACATATGAAATCGCGTATAATTGGAAAAACAATCCCCGCAATACTAGCACAAACATCCGACGATAACAACCTATACGGATGTTCTATAGACCAACGACTACCGGACTGCTCTGGTCTGACCGTTTCCATGGTTACACTACTGATTTATTTCGATCAACTCATTCTCTCTCTTTCTTTCTCTCTCTCCCTCTCTCTCTCTCTCTCTCTCTCTCTCTCTTTCTCTCTCACACATATACTCTCTTCCCCTGTCTCCTCGTTATACCCAACTTACGTTGATTTTCCATGCGGCCCAAGGTACAGTTATGCACGCAGTTGCGCGCATCATGACCTCATATCCCGTACCGAATTTTCCTCGCGCAAAGTTCCCGCAGGGTGACTTTTAATTATACGCCGCCGTGAAGACCGCAAAACCGGTCAAAGTGAATTTTCATCGCTCGCCACTGCCGACGCGCGGCACTGTCCATTATCCATCCTCCAGTCTCTCTGTCTCGCTTCCTAGCCCGGCAATTAATAATTATGTTTCTCTCTTTGTTTTCGACGCTATACAGCGAGCGCGAGCGCCATAGCTCTCCTCTCCTCTTTTATCTACCTTTAGTCGCTGCTAGTGCTGATGGGCGGAGCAAATAATGATGGAATATTTGGAACGCGCTGATAGAGAGGTGAAACGTGCGAATAATTTTTAATCAAGTTTCGAATTTTTTTTTCTCCGAACGCGTACTCATATCAATTTTGGTGCACGGCAAAGTGGCGCATTCGCGGCGTATTTATGTGCTCGAGGGATTGATTTTCAGTTTGTTTTTCAGCCGATGTTAACGGTATGCTTGATTGGTTTGGATTTTCCGAAAGCTTTATTAAAAATTATTGTACTTTTTCATCAGACAAGGAGGAAAAACGGTCAATATTGTATTTGAAATGAAGCATGGTTTAATATGAAAATTAAATAGCGAATTGCATGAATATAACAACGTTTACATACACGGAGAGCAATAAAATAAAAGAATGGCTGTTTCAGGCATGCCAATACATACACTCAAAGAAAAGGTTGAAACTCCTTTAAAAAAAGAGGACTAGCTCCTTTTTTATAATAGATGCTACTTTTTTTCTGGAAGCTAAATTTACTTAACCTGGAAATCCAGAATTTCAAAATAAGAATAAAAGGAGTAGCTACTTTATTTCTAAGCTGTTGCAGCTTACCACGTGACTACTAAGATAGACTTTTGTTTTGCGTAGAATCAATGTACCTTTCAGTGGATTCGACTCTTTATTTCTCTCCGTGTAATATTTAACTCTATACAAGAACACAAAATCATTGATTTAATTTTTAAATAAATAACGTGCAATGCTCGCAGATTAAATATTTATCCTGCAGAAACATCATCGTCAAAAGCATAATGAATTATGAAAAGTATTATCTGTAGTAAACGCACTTTTTTCAAAACTGATAAAAAAAGTCCATAAATTAACACGCAAGTACGTAAAACATACGTAAATAAGCAAAAGAACACCGTTTTCCAATATTATAGGTATACGATTATAATTTACTCCTTTCTCCAACAAAATCACACACGTAATTCCCCTTTTTTTCCGTCCTCTGCGTGTCTCTCTCTCTCCCTCTCTCTCACTCTCTCTCTCTCACCCAGCTAATTGGTATTTTTCATTCCCGCTGAGCAGCGGTCAACGAATCGTGCACGGTCGCACAAAAGCAAACCGGCGACACTGGCTCTCACGCGTGCAGCCGAATATTCGTTTGTCAGCGCCCTCTTCGTCCCTCTATGGCTCTCTATCTCTCTCTATCTCTCTCTATCTCTCCCTCTCCTCTCCCTCTCTCTCTCTCTCTCTCTCTCTCTCTCTTTCTCTCTTTCTCTCTCTCTCTCTCTCTCTCTTTCTCTCTCTTTCTCTCTCTATCTCTCTCTCCCTCTCTCTCTCAATCTCTCTCTCTCTCTCTCTCTCTCTGGCCGTCGGTCCGTGTGTACGCGAGTCCGATTGATCCGACGAAATAATTAAACGAGCGCGCGCGTGAAACATCAACGAACTTCCGCGTTCCTGGCTGCCAATTCGCCGATGATACACGAGCACGCACACGTATCACGACTTTTATTTCGACGCCCCCCGCGTGTGTGCACTCTTTAATGAACAAGCCAATCGGGGTTCGTTCCCACTCTTTCTCTGTGTCGGAATTAACTCTTTAATGGGTCTGAAAAACTTCGGAACGTTTATGAGCTGAATTTTTCTCTTACCTACTGGACGTAATTTGGAAAAAAATCTAGTGGGTAGCTTATTAAGTGCTATTTATAACCATTTATAGCCAAAATTAACTAGGAATGACAGTATGGATAACTACAATGGATATGATCTCTTGTGATTTGTTGACTGATGGTCTAATTTTGGGAATAAAACACATGAATACACGATGTTTTTGAAAAAACCATATAATAATTTATTTAATGATATAAAATAATTTTCTCGTACCTTGGCGTAAAGTATTGTACTTATTTTCCGTTTCCAGGGAATAAAATGGCACATTATCTTACGCCTACAAACTGCCACGCGCGTGCGCGTCTCTCTACTTTTACTTAATTTGCGGCCCGAGCGAAGCAAGACGAGCATTCACGTCGTAGTTTCTAGAAGTGAGGTCACATGACGTTTTCGACCCTAAAATTGAGGATTAAACACTCGATTCACAAAACTTTTCAATTGCGTTGTGCACGACTCGAAATGCGCGATCACCTACCCAACTTTCAAGCATAAAAAGTCCTATCATGCCTTTCTCGAAAAAAATATGCTGTGTAACACGGAGAGAAAAGCTATTTTAGACTCGGGTGACATATTTTCTGCACTTGTCTTTGTCTCGGGCGTCTTCGGCGCCCTCGACTCCGACTCGTGCTGCATACCTCACCCTCGCTAGAAATACCTCATTTTCTCCCCTTGTTGCACAATGTACTATTAATGAGATGCATTATGTATAAAATTATGTATATAATGTATTATGTATTACCATGTAAATACATCGATAAAATTAGGCACAAACTTTAGATGACTACGCAAAGTTATCCATGGAACATGTAATTGACTGACCCTTTTCTGAATATCTCAGATAGGCAAAGAATACAGTCCGTTATATACAATATTGCTATAGAGATATAATAGCTAAAAAAGAGAAGATTTCTGAAAAAGACAAATTTCGCTACAAACACACCTTAACTCGATATTGCCACTCGTTGGGCATCGATCGCTCTCAAGGCTGCGAAATTACGTGCCTTCGTGCCCCATCTCTTCTCCCCTCTCATTTACGTTTCACGTACACAAAAGCCCACGAGTATCTGAGCGAGAATAAAAGGGCGCAGGCGAAGAGCAAAGACTTCATAGGCGTGTGCGCGATCCCCGCACAATCTCCACATCAGTTTTAAATTAACCGAACTTCTCGACGGAAGAAAATTTCATCTTATGGCACAATAATTTTCTTAGCTCGCTCTCTCTTGTGTGGAAAAAAAAATAATACGAAGGTGAGAAAGAGAGAGTGGGACAGGTGAAGATATGAAAATCCGAAAGTTTTGCGACTCTAGACAAAAAGATTACGTGCTCTCGCGCACGCGGATTTGTTGAGAGAGAGAGAGAGAGAGAGAGAGAGAGCGGAAAGGTCTCGCTGAGCGTAAGTACGCGCGGAGAGAGAGAAACTTATGTGCGAGGGTTGCCGCCACCACCGCCGCCGGGAGCATCGAAAAACTTTGCCGAATCGCCTTTATCCGGGAACGAGTCGTCCTGAAGGAGAGGTGGGAACGAAGTTGGAGAACTCGCGGGCCATTTTCATCTTATAACAATAGTAATAGCCGGCGCGCGTGCGATCTGTATTTAAGCTGTCGCGCAGGCCCGGGAATGCGTATTCGCGTGCTTGTGCGTGATGTTCGGGTAAACGGATTTTGCGTGAGTGGTTTGAGAATTTCGCAGAATGAGGCAGTCACGAAAAGTAGCGGCTTTCATTTCTGAACTTTGCCTGCAGTTTTTAATATGACAAGAAAGAAAGGAAATTGAAGCATTTGATAGATGAAGTAAATGAATGAAATAAACAAGGTAGGAATACCAGTATAGCTAGGACGCTTGGTCCGAGTACCTGAACTAATTAATAATTTCATAATTGAATGCAACAGTGAAAATCACTATTTGAAATGTTTGTTTAGATGTAAATAATTGTCAATAGTTAGTTATAATCGGCAGTGTCGCGATATTTATTATCGATTTCCCTTTGGTTCTGAGATACGCACGGATACTAATACAAATAAATAAAATGCATTTTCATAATTTTCTTGTTCTCAAACATAACTGTTTTCTGAAAATTTAAGCTACAGTTATGATTTCTTTCACGAATTTAAAATCCGCTAGTTTTTGTAATGAACATCGATTTTATTTTCATGAATTTGCGTCATAGATATGTGAAAGAATAATGACAATTAGAATTTAATAAAGCCCACAAAGAGTAAAACGAAGAGAAAAATTGTGGAGTAATTTTTGTGTTTGCATCGAAAGTATTTGGGAAGAACGTACGCTACATTATTTTATCAAACGCTTCCATGTATAATAATTTTAGAGTCAAGTATCGTGGCTTTGTATTCTACCATTAATGGAATGCTATAAAGGCAGAATATATTATAATATATATTACCAAAAATCATTTGTGGTAAATCTTGTTTATATGTTTCTTTTTAGTTAACATTAGAATACAATAATCATAATATTAAGTTTTTATATAAATATTGAAATAATTTCTCAAATTAATTGTGTTAATTAAATGTATATTTTATGAATTTATAAAATCTATGTAAAGCAAATATTTTATTTATTATGAATATAATAAGGTTAATGTGTTTATACAGCCAAAATTTTCAATATAATATATACTGGAACAAAATATGAGAACAAATTTTATTCACTAATACAATATTGAGCGAAATAATGGATATTCTCCGTATTCTATAATTTAAATGAATTGTAAATATAATAGAATATAACGGATAAGAAAATGAATATATTTTCAAATAACGATGTACTCTGAATTCAGAATGAAATCTCAGAACTAGAAATCACAAAGACAGGAGAAATAATTTAATGATTCTTTGCCGAGTAATAACATACTTTTTTCTTGCAAAAAAACCATTATAGAGTTTTCTCGGAAACACAACGCAATTATTTTCAACGAACTTCAGTTTGTTTGATTAAAAAGTCCCATTACTTTAATATAAAAGCGAAAAGAAAGTAAAAAAATCCAATTCTAAGATCACGCCTTATTCTACTTTTGATACAAATTTCGAGTCACAGAGAATCGGCTCAAAGAAAATCCATTATATAGTCAATATCGCGAGAAAAAATGTGAATAGCCCTTCCCTTTCATTGGATCAGAATCCAATCGACGCTATATACAGAAATATTCCTATTCACGCTGGTTTACACCCACGTTTATACACACGTGAGCACGGTTCAATGCGCCAACATGCCTATATTCACACTCATGCGTCTGCGGGCACATAAAACGGAACATTCATAAATACGAATACACGCGAACACCCGAATATACGCGCACATGCATACATCCGTTTCCCTAAATTGTGTACTCATGGATAGAATCGATTTTTTATACACCAAAATAGCCTTTCGGAAAAAGTTAGAACAACCTTAAAAAATATGATATTCCCCTATTTTCGGAAGTACGAATGGATCATAAAATGTCGCTTAAAAATCCTAACAAAGAGAGTTCAATTTTTTTCACCGGTTGACTAATTATACATGATATGCCTTATATATAACGTAGTTTTATAATTTACATTGATTTAAACAAAGATTTTGATTCTTATTTTTGCATACCAAAGTGCCTTATTATGAATAAAAGAGTATTACAGTAAGTTAAATGAATAAATTGTGATAAATGGAAAGATGCTATAAATAAAACTAGACGAATGGAACTTTTTTAAAATAGAACAATTCAATTATTCTAAAAACGTATAAAATATTTTAGTAAAATTACTTATATAAGAGGTTTAGAGGTAATTGTTTTTGAATCCATTGCAATAATAATAACATAAAAAATGGCGGATGACAATTATTATACTCAAATTCGTAATCTTCAAAAAAATTATGTTTTGTACATAAAATTCAAAAAGTTAATAGCTTTTTAAACGAACACATGTGAAAACTAAAACTTTTGATATAAAATGAAACCAACTATTCTTTTAGTCAATTTTCTCTCTATATGAATAAATAATAGTCAAAATGAATTCTCACTTAAAATAATATAACCAAAATGTATTCTCTCAATCTAATATGAATGACAATTCACTCAAACAAAATTTACGTTATTTTGTAAGTCAAAAAAATAGTCAAATTTCACACAAAACAGATTTAGAGTGTAATTATTGAATCACGAAACAAGATTTATTATCAATCTACCAATAAGATGCTGAGTAAAGAACGATAAACGAAAACGAACGTACGCGTAAGGCTAACAGCCATATATTAAGAATAACACACCAACGTGGGTGCATATATATATATATATATATATATATATATATATATATCCACTATCGCAGAATACTAACTCTCGTGGAGACGCGATTCAAGACATCGCACAGGACTTTCATCCACCTATACACCTGCTCGCGCGCGCACACATAATAAACCCCATTCTCCCTCTTCCCTTGTCTCTCTCTCTCTCTCTCTCTCTCTCTCTCTCTCTCTCTTGAACTCAGAATGAGCCTTTTGAGCGCCTCGCGTGAAAGCGCACACGCACGTAGACACACACACACACACACACACACACACACACAAGTCCACTTTCTCTCTCAGTTCTCTGACAAATAGGAGCCGAGTGCCGGGCTATTATTTGCAGGGTGTGCGACTCCGCAAGAGAAAGAAAGTCTCGCGACAGATGAAGGAACAAGAGCGCGCGCGCGCGCGAGAGAGAGAGAGAACGAGAAAGAGCAAAGTCTTCGACTTCCGTGACGTACGACTGTTGGGCAAAACGTAGCTGTGTCCCGTAGCTTTCGGCCTTAATTAACGAGCTCCTCGAGCTCTCTCGACTCCGCGGTATAGTTTTGCTCGCTCAAGAATTCGGCGCCGCGTGCCGCGCCGCACCGCACACGACGTTGAAATACGACGCTTCCGCGCACGTGAGCGCGCAGTTCTCAAAACACGTCGAACGCCTTTTTGCCCCGGTGCCTGCGGTGGGTGTGCGCGAGCAGCCGGTGCCCCGCGAGGAAAAAAAAACGGAGAGTTGTCGAATTCGTTATAAATCAATGGAGGCGAGAGAGAGAGAGAGAGAGAGATAGTGAGAAAGTCGGAAGAAAGGTGAAGGAGGAATTAGTTTACGTGAAAGGTTTCTGGACTTGGTACTTTTGTTTTTTGGGATTTTTTTTTGCCAGGGTGATGGGTTTAATAGGTAACGTGTGTTCTGGGAATGGGTTCAGGTTGAAAAGCTTTTTTTTGCCGAAAGATTTGAAAGTTGCTTTAATTAATACTGCACAACCTTTTAGTGACACCTCTGTTGTTTGATGATTTACGGAGAGGATAATTTTCTTTATTATTCTTTCATAACGAGAAGATGTGAAAAATTGTAGAAAAAAATCACTTTATTCACAATTTTCGTAAAATCTATGTATTGTTGTAAACACAATATTTTCATAATTTTCATATACACATTTAGTGAAAATAGAAATGCGTCATTTATAAAACTTGAAAGAAATATTGATAGACGAATGTCTGAAGTATCTGCAAGGGCTCATTTATAACCAGCATTTTAAATTATGCTAAAAATACTGTCATGCATTGATCGTTTCTGTGAACGAATTAATTTATTTATAATATTCTACTTTCCATAATTATAGGGGCAAACGATAACCAATTTAAAAAAAAAACGGTATTCAAAGGTACGTCTATTTTGACACTGATAAGTATACATTAATACAAATATATCTCTTTGATTAGTACTATATTGATCATCATCTGCAACCTACTAACGATATTTATAATTATAGAATAATTATCTATAAATAAGAAAATGCGCATAGTTTTACAGTTAATGTATATAAAAGGTACAGAAAATGATATTATTAATGTAAACATATATATTAATAGTTCACATTTATATCTTGATTTCAAACATTCATATAGTAACTATTAAAATATGTGTCAATATTAATAATATTATTTTCTGAGTAACAAGCATTAAAGGGTTAATTGTGTTAATGCATTAAAATATTCCTGAATTTACTATTTTTAACAATAGATATCACTTTTTTCTAATTACTTTGAGGTAGAGAAATTTTCAAATAATTGTTTAAATTTATACAGTTTATTGAGGAAAGACTATAATAGATTGAAATGACTGCTGAAATTAACGGGGCTGCAATGGTCTATCTAATAAATCGGACGAATAGACAATCTCATTAGCTGTAGAATTAGTTCACGATAAAATGTATGTCCATGCGTAGCGAACGCTTAATTACCTGTCACTAATTAAAATTATACGAAACATATGAAATCTAACATCTCTATTGTCAGGCTATTTCTATGGTTATACCACTCATATCGTTAATTACTTACCGGAAATTTCTTTATTAACTGATTAGTTGATGAATGCGACGTCGTAAATCCATAAATACAATTAACAAATTACTCTGAATATACTGTACAATTTATTTTTGAGCAAAAGTCATTATCGTCGATAAAGCATTCAATTTCATGCAAATTTTGATATTTAAAAGCGTGTTACAGTAAATTTAATATCAATAATTTTTGTTTACTAATTGATCATATAACAGTATGGCAATGTCAAATATCTAAATTAAACATGTATCTCTATATGTACACATAAACATTTTAAAAATAAAATGCTTCAAACAAAAATATTATTGAAAATATTCGTATAAATATGCGTATATAGTTGTTTCAAAAGTATGTAGAATACGAAAATAGAGAAATACTTTACAAATCATGCTCATGTTCGTACGTTTATCGTCGAAACAAAAATTTTCTCAAAACTTCCATTCTGAACTGTCATTCTCTTTTACGTCCTGCTGTGTTTACCAAAAACTTTTCGTGACCAGTGATGTGAAATATAAAAGAAAGGTAGAAAAAGTAGTGAAAAAAATTCGGTAGACGTATGCTGATTATTCTCTACAGTAAAATATAGCAACAAAAAATGTACCAAAAGTGCACATTACCAGAGCTAACATTCTTTGCAGAAAGCTATATTTACAACTAAAGATACAACATTTTGGAAATAATGAAAATCTTTTTTTTAATATTTCTTTCTTGATTTTAATGTAACATAACTTGTATAGTAAATATGAAACTTGTAAATTTGTCAAAAAAATTGCATTTACTTTTTAAATTTTATAAGCAAAGAAAGGTTCTTATGATTATAAATCGCATATTTATTATGCAGTAGTTTAATCTATTATAAAAGGCTGATAGTAAAAAAGATTCAGTGCATAGCAATTTATATTTTATAAAATAATAGAAAACTATTCTTTAAACTGCGAAGAAAGTTTTTCTGATTTGTTAAAGTAGTTATGAATACGTTTCACTTATACTATATATTGCAAATATAATAGAGATCTTTAAAAAAATTTTTTTTAACTAAACTGCTATAGAAAACTAACTATACTAGGAGTGAAACAGAATAAAGTGGCATAAAAAATTGCAATAGCAACTTATACACCCCAAGGTAAAAAATTTAGTAAAGTATTGATCAAGATAACTGTCAGCGTAGTATTCAACCCTTAGGGTATATTGCATTTTAAATTTATACATAAATGCATTTGAAACATTTTTAGATGCTTTTTCTTATTTTTATTATTTATCTTAATCAGCAGTTTTCTATTCTTGTATGTAACTAGAGAAATGTCTCAATTCTTTTATTCTATTCTCGAATTTACTTTATTCGGCATATGAAGTCCTACTCTATGATAAGATGAACAGATATATTTTTAAGAAAGATAAATAATATTAAAAGTACTGAATAAATGTTTTAATGTACTATTATATTTATCAGCGTAAGACGTTCATTATGCTACTTATAAAGTAATATTTCTAGCCTAAAAAGTACCTTTTCGTCTGCTTTAAGAGTTGCTATGTCCACTTTACCCAGATTTTTCCTCAAATATTCTCATTACCAGAAATATAAGGCCACAATAAAGTACCCTTAATCTACGAAACTACAATCGCAATAAAAACTAAAACGTAGAAAACTCAAAGAATCAAGCGAAAAGTCAGTACAAGCGCAAATCGTCGAAGTCGTGAAAGTCACAGAGACAGATTTCCGGTCAGCGCGCGCAAAGAGCGAAAAAAAGGGCCGCCTCGAAACGAGATCGCTCGAGTCGTATACGCGCGCAGTGGCACAGCGCGCGAGGGAGAAATCGCGGGAGCGCATAAGAGTCGTCGAGAGCTGCTGTTGCTACTGCTGCCGCGGGGGGTCGCGCCAACAGTAGAAGTAGTAGTGCTAGTAGCGGAACAGGGGGACGGACCGAATTCCCCTTTATTGCGACAGACCGATAACGACGTTACCGGTCTCACGGCGAGTCACCCGGAACTCATTTCCTAGGGATGCCGTAACGTAGTTTCGTCACGTAACGATTTCAGTCCTCCCCCTCTCTCTTGTTCTATATCGTCCTTTTTTGTCTTTCTCGCTCTCTTGCTCGATTTCGCTTTTCACTTCCTGGGTGGTACACTTAAAAAAATGCCTCGCGACGAGCGGAGGGAGTGGAATTCGACTGGATCAGCGAATTTCCGGCGTTGTTTTTGGGCGAGAGAGAAAGATCGTGGAGGGGTTGCACTCGTCGAAATTTTGCTGAAGTGGCTGGAGTTGCTTGTGGATTGGGGGTAGTGAGTGACGATTGTGGAAGAATTTTTGGTTGGTGTTGTCATTAATTTGGGTGACATGAGGAAACATCAGGTTAAGTTTGAGATTAAAATCTAAAATAAAATGTTAACTCGTAACAAGGTGCCAATTTGAAAGTTTATAATTACATACAATAAAATCAGAAGCATTCGACCCGTCATTGGAAGTTAACGAAATACTAGTCATTCCATTTGTGATATGAGTTATTGAACATACTATTTCATAACTCTTAGATATATTATAATAATTATTATTACAAATTTCAATCAAAAACTTTATTGCTAATTGTGGATTTGCATACTGGAGGACAGTTTTTTAAATACTTACGTCGTATTTATTTGATTTTCATTATTAATTGATCCAGATATTAAAATTGACCAAAATTTATTTATTACTCAATAAATCTCCATACATGTAATAAATTTCATTTTGAAATTTCGATTTTCACACATGCAAACCAAAGTTACAGTCAAAACAGCTATTTGTGTTCTCCCCTATTGATATCTATATATTCCTGCGTAGAATAGAATCACATACTATAATTAATTAACTAACCACAAGACACAATTGTTTATTTCAATTTCACGTCCGAAACAATTCTACATATAAGAACCGCAACAGTACTCCATCCAAATCAACAAAAACCACACAAATCCTCCAACTCCTCTTCTACGTCCCACCTTCGCGCAAAACAAGCTCCAACCCCCACAAACAACTCACGACTCGCCATCATCTCCAAAAAAACACAGAAAATTAGCATTCCCCTCCAAGAAAAAAAAAATTCCGCGAACACCGCAACACACCGGTCACTTTTTTCCGCGCCCAACCCCACGTATGACCCCAACTTGCGCTCGCGAGTTTTTATCAACGACGCTGCGTCGCGTCGCTTTAAAGGGGCAAGCTCGCGTGTACATAGCGAAGCACCGCAGCAGCACGGGCTCGTTTTAATATGCAAGACGCACTCTCTGGACAATGCGAGCGCGCGCGCGAGGGAACGAGAGAGAGAGAGAGAGAGTAATAGTCGTTCCGACGACGAGGAAACGCGAGAGAGCGAGGGTATCCGGGAAGAGGAGAGGGAGGGGATTCGCTTTAGAAATGGCGGGACTTTGTCATGTCCGGTCTGGAGATGACGGTTCCGCCTGTCTTGAAGTTTAGCCCTCCTTCCCTACGTCGTCGTCGTCGTTGTCTTTTGTAGGTCCCGGATGGAGTGTGTGTGAGAGAGAGAGAGAGAGAGAGAGAGGGAGGTGTATTTCTCTCTCTCTCTCGTTTTCGTCTGCAGTGCGTAGGATTCGTGTGTATAGTGGTGCAAGGTCTCGCTCGCGCGCTTTGTGTTTGATGCCCGCTACGCTGCTGCTGTCTTGTGGGAAGGTGTGTACGAGTAGTGCACCGGTGATAAGAAACGATCGTCTTTCGCTTTATCGGCGGATGCATCGCAACGGTGATAATTTTCGAAGTCTGGATGTTGGTAAATAGTAGTGAGCGCTTTGTAGTAAAGATACAG
This sequence comes from Gastracanthus pulcherrimus, assembly GCA_949152435.1. Taxonomy (NCBI): domain Eukaryota; kingdom Metazoa; phylum Arthropoda; class Insecta; order Hymenoptera; family Pteromalidae; genus Gastracanthus; species Gastracanthus pulcherrimus. The sequence continues at coordinate 199,211,040 of OX424572.1, forward strand.
CGAGTGTTCTTTGATCTTTTTAATATCTTATTTCAATTGTATGCTTGTTTGAGATTCAATGTACTTATTACGCACACTTTTATACACGTATATACTCACACGCCTTACAGTCGTTCTCACATATTGTAACACACACCTGCTCACAGGCACACCGAATCTTACCACCTCTCCGTTCCCCAAATCTATAAAAAGAGTCTCTCTCCACTACTCTATACTGCTATAATCACACATACATACACTTATAGTTACATACACACTACACATTCGCATTACACTGATTTCCGCGGTTCGGGAATCGTCGCGTCTCTCGCATTGTACGAATCGCTTCGCTACACTAACACCTGTTATTGCCTATTTTATACTGCTTTTTTGTTATAAATATATTGATATTGCACTATGCAATTAAAGTACTTATTTTGTGCAGCCAGCCCATCACCAGCGCAATACTGCAAATTACCACATTACGCATCAGCGCTTTTTCTAGTTTCAATTAAAATTTGTAGCTTATTTAATTTTTTTAATAAGAAAAGCATTGTTATATGTTAAAAATATTTTGTGTATAATATGTGCTTAAACTATTTTTCGAATAAAATAGAACTATTTCTGATTATTATTTCTTACATTTAAATTAAACTTTGAAGCACATATTCAAGAGGATTGCTCTATAGGTTCAATGTAAGATGAATTTATCTATCAGACAGTAGTTAAGATCTTTTAAGAAAACAAATGCATTTTCATATTTATATAAAAAGCTAAACTAATCGATATTTAAAAATTCACTCTTTTATTGTAAAACTAACATTCATTTAATATATGCATACCTCAAACAAAATATCAACATAGATCTGATTATACTTTGGAGTTATATATTTGAAGACAATTTTAAATATGTATTATGATCATTCACAAAATAATAAAGTTTTAAATATAAGAAAAAGGTACAGATATTTTAGAACATTAAATATACAATAAAAAAGTCTGCTCTGAAGTAACATAACAACAGAATATCGTAAGAAATATAATATCATAAAGTTTCTGCTGTATATCTTTGCTTCTGTTGGGATTTAGAGTCGATCGAATAAAAGAACACCGGCTTTTCTGGTATAGAAGGATTTATTGAACTTTAGACACCGAAGCCTTGTATTCTCTCGTGGATAAAGAAAAAGGCATTAAAGCGAGAGCACACACATGAACCATCTATATTTTAAAATTCATAGTAAGCATTGCGATATTTTGAAGAGTTTTAAAAACACATAAGATGATACTATTACATCAAGAAGTGTAGAAAAACTTACCTAAGTCCACTGGAAAAAAAAACTAATTCACATTTTTGCATACTTACATATCGATTGTTTTTATTATTTAGAGCGAAAATAAAAATAATTCTAAAATTAATTCGTGTATAGTTATATCTACATATGATTTCAAGTAGCGATAGGAGAAATACTTTTAACCAAATTTATCAGTGATATTAGTGAATGTTTCTTATATATGTAGATATTAAATATTATAGAATAGATACTGTTCACATTTCTATTAAAAATATAGTTAATAAAAAAAGAAGCTTTAGGTCTCTGTATATTTGCTTTATAGTAAAATAAAATAATTGGAATAACTCATTAATAACTGCCTAATCTAGATTTTAAAAAGCGTCATATTATACATTTATTCTGCACTCGAAGTTTTAATTATATGAGAGAGGTAATAAAAATAGCATCAGTAGTAAAAGGCGAATCTGGTCGGACATATTTAACATGCCTACTTTGTATCAGGTATCGTCATCAAAACAATACTTCATACTTTCTATTGTTCATTTCATACCTTTACACAACGTAACACTTGCCCGCGATAAGTTTGCTCAACAGTACAAATAAACTCGGGACACAGAAACGCTCTCCACACTAAACAAGGACCAGGTATGCTAATTCTAAAACAACTATATGGCCACCCCCATCAGCGTTAAGAAAGCAAAGAGCAGAAGCTCAGCGAGCTACACGAAAAGACAATAGTCCAAGACAGTGAGAGAAGCGTTGTGCATCCAGAAATGAAGAGCGCGCAGCGACAAAAAGGCAAAAGAAGCTCGCGCGAGCGCGGCAAAAGTGAATACAGAGGAAAGCGCGAGATAGGACCCAAAGAAGGAAAGAGAAAGAGAGCGGACCCGGAATGAAAGAAAAACAGGCGGGTAGTCGAGGAAGAAAGGTAGAAAGCGCACGCGAGAGAGAGACGCCTGTCCCCGTAACAACTGTAACTTTTGTAATTGAGTTTTGTCGCGAGCAGCGTGTACATAACCTCGCGCGCGCGCGCTCACGCCCGTACTACGGCTGTGTATACTCCTTCGCTTTGTCTCAGCGCGGACGCTTTGTAAATTGGAATGTTTACTGCCGCACGCGCGAGCGACGCGACACGACCCTCAACGTGCGAGTGAGCGAGCGAGAGAGAGAGAGAGAGAGAGAGGAAGGATAAAAATAATTCTCTTCGCGCTCGCGCGCCCGCGCAACTTGGATAAACTTCGTAATCGTAAAAAAAGTGATTCTTGGTAGAAGGGTATTTGTACGGTTTATCCAAGGGTGTAGTGTACGTGCAGTGCGTCTTTTCGCGTTTCATTAAAATTCCACGATCATGGCGTTGGGCGACAAATGAGAAGCGGTGGAGGTATTTCTTTTTCTGGTTGGTTTGATTTAGTATCCTTGTTTGTTTTACATTTCTTGTGGGTTTGGTTAGATTAATTTTAATAAGTAGCTTCTTTTAACCAGGTTAAATAATGAAAATGCATTTTTTATGCAAAACTCATTACTCTAGTTTAGTTTATATGCATGAAATCGTCATATTACGTAACCAATAAAAGTTGTGGTTCTTAAATATGAAAAACAAGTAAAACGATAGTTATAAGTGTTTTCAAGTATTTGCTGTTTACTTACAAATCTTTTGTCAGAATCTCGAAATTCAAAATGACAGATATAATGTAAAAGAAAGAATTTTGATACTTATTGAATAAACGGTTTAAATTTTAATATTCTAATAGCAAATTCGTCATTATAGCAATATCAATACTAGTTTAAATAGTTGAAATAGTTTTCCAGGGTTATGTGCTATATCGTATCTGACACTATAAATTTTATTTCGTAATCAGCAACCCTAAAAACAGTTGATAGTGATTGTTGAGTTTCTGTCGTATTTTCCTTTATTACAATGCTTTCTTAATAAAGGCGGTGACTCTAATAAAAGCAAACAGTCCTTTACAGATTAATTAGGAATTTAATTTAAAAATGTAGTTTACAAAAGCAATGAAAATAAGACAGAATAATTAACATTAAAGATTTATTTTTTAAAATTGACTCTACTTTAGAACAATAATTATTTCAATATAACAGCTTTCAATTATTCATATCCATCTACAGTAAACATTTATAACGGAAACGTTATTTCAAACTTGTAAGACTCACTTTAAGAATTACTAAGATGTCTGAAATATCCAGCGATGCCGCGTCAGCAAAATTAAAACTTTTTCTCCTATCCCGATTATAACTTCTTTTTCCTCCTTTTATATGCCAACATAATTTTTATTGCACATTTGAAGTCTGCACGCAGCCCGGCCGCCTTATGGATAGAAGAAGAAAGCGCGCGAAGCCGAGGATGAAAGAGGAACGGGGCAGAGAAAGTAAGAGGATATAAAAGCTCCGCGGGCACAATCTGGTCGAGGAATATTTACCGAAAGGAAATTAAGAAGTCTATCGAGAGTACGAGCGGTGAGGAGTCAGTTCATCTTCTTCTTCGTCTTTCTCCTTGCCTTCTTTTTCCACGCCCCTCTTTCTTCCTTTTTTTTGTCTTTTATAAGAGATTAATATCTTCCCGAAGCAGTCTTGTACTTTTGTTATTATTCTTCCTCCTCCTCATCATCGCCATTCTTTTTCTTCCTGGACTATGGGCTTTCTTTTTGCTCTCTTTGTGCGAGCACGAACTTGACTCTCTCGTTCTCTCTGCAGGTTCCTTCTATCTTACTTTCCCCTTTCTGTGTCGGGGGAAATTGTAGCGCCGGAAGTCGGATTTAACGGAACAGGAGAGAGAAAGAGATTTACAGAAGATATTATGTGCAATTACAAAATGTAATGTTCGTTTGTATTTCACAGTTGAACGACTTGTTTGGAATACTAGACAAATATATTTTTTAATAACTATCAACAAGCATGAGTTTTTATGAACCTATCTTTTGAAACATCAATTTTTTAATATACTCAAACTACACCTTTCTTTGTACCAAAAACATTTGCTGTTAAATAAATTATTTTGTTATCTTACATTGTCTAAGAATTTTTAGTGGTGTTTTTACACACAAGATTATACTAAAAATTATTATCTCAATATTACCTTTATTCTTAGTGTGTACAAAACTTGTCTGATTTACTTCTGGAAGAATATGTATTCACGGAAAAGCTAACTAAGACGGTCTTAAATTTTCACCTTTACACTCCTTGCCGCAATTTCGCCAAACTAAGAATTAATTAACCTAACCGTAAACCAAAAGATTAACTACAAACTTTACCAGCGCTGTAAGAAGCAAATTTTACACCCACCACACAAACCACGCACCAATAAAAACAAACTATATTTAAAGTTAAAAGAGACAACATCAAAGAGTAATACACGATAAGACCGCGCGATGCTCCTACGTCTACATCTTCCGCATCTTCAAACTCCGCTATTTTTCCTAAGAATAATCTTCTTCGCTCCCGCGGCTGCCTCGGCTCTGGATTTATGAAGATTTTATGCCACCGATCCCCTCGCGCCTCCTTTCTCACCCACCCGCACGCGTCTGTTTATTCGAGCAAGTTTACAACTGGCTATACATAGAGCGCGCGCATGCCGCCTGAATAAAGATGCAAAGCAACGCGCGCGCACGTGTCGTCGTCCTGGTCCTTTTCGGCAATAGTCGATGTACAGGTCAGAGAAGCGAGAGAGACGCCTCGATTGAAAGCCCATTTGTCGGTCAATGGCCGTCGTAAAGCCATCGCTACGCGCTGCACGCGCACGTTTTTCTCCGTATTTTTATTGCTTTATTGTGGGAGTGTGTGTGCGTGTGTGATTTGGGGGAGGAATAGTACGCAGATTTTACAATCGTTGTGCGTGATTGCGGAACATCTAGCGGCGGGTTTAGTGCACATTAAGGATGTTCAGGGATGTCGATGGGGTGTGGAAATGGGGCTTGAATTGCACAAACTGAAGTATAAATCGAATAAGTTTTAGGAAAACATGGTCCTGTATGTCTCTTGTTCGATTTCGATAGCTCATTTTCTTTGTAGAATAAGTTTGTTATTACGAATAAGCAAAGTATGTGTTTCATTACATGGATTATCACAAAGATAATAATGTTGAATGAATATATGTACCCCTTGAATATATGAAAACTTGTTAAATGATTTTGTATTCTTCATCCCAGATATTGTAGGAAAATATAACTGCGCCCGGAGTATACCATTTGACAATGCAGACTTGTAAATATTTGTGATAGTGGGGAACGAGCGACCTAACTGCTTAGTAAGAAGAACCACGATTCGGAAAAGTTCACTGGGAAATCGCACCCATATGTTACCTGAGGATTAATTTTCGTACTGAAACAAGTCATAAGACTATGCTATTTAATTTACGAATTATTTTGTCCAGCTGCATATCCTACTTCGTACAGGAATACCAAGCAACTAATATCTATAACAAAATATAGTAAATATTAATTAATATACGTATTTATAATGTATGATATTATAGTTTCATACGCTTTGATATAAAATAAGACATTTAAACTGTTCAATAGTTATCTTAAACTTGAATTCAACAAATAACAGCTTCAATGACAGCATTTTTAAACTGTTTCAGCAGAAAAATTGCTAATTCAACAAAAATTCGTTAACGAACCGAATATCTGAAATCCAGTCCGCGGCAGGGAGAAAAACCTCGAAGTCTTTTAATGATCCAGGAATCGTAATTTTACGGCACTCCCGACCACACACCATCATACCTCAACGCGCGACTCTATCGGAAAGACGACTACAAATTTACCGTGTAGGTAACGCCGGGGCGAAAAGCAGATAAGAGCGAGCGAGTGAACGAAAGCTAGAGAGAACCGCCAAGAAGAAGGAGAGAAAACAGGAGGGTAGAAAGGGGGGGAGGGAATGACGTAGGAGGGATGTACCTGAAAAGCGGCGAAGTTATCCGGCGCACGTTATACCCATATACGGGCGGAACTCTTGCCAAGAAAGTCGAGAAAAAGCCGAGGATACATCTCGCTGGCGGAGAGAGAAAGATAGAGAGAGAGAGAGAGAGAGAGAGAGAGAGAGAGAGAGAGAGAGAGAGAGAGTCTGAGGCATATATACTTTATGTAGGAACGGAATTTCTTGTCGGTTTGCTATTTGAACTCGAGACTTTTTTGTTTTATTTACGAGCGCCTGCAGGCTGCGCTAGGGGTTTACCTTTTGCTAATTGCGTGAGTCGCAACTGGCATTGGGTTTAGGGGGAGTAAGAGGCTCGATAGAGAAATACCAGCAGATGTTGGGGGCTTTACTTTAGGAACGTCGTAGGCTTACTACGGAGTTTTTGGATGTTTGAAGCCCGGATGCATCCTTTGTAACCACTCATTAGAAATTTCAGGACTTTGGCCCGGTAGTCTTTTCAAACTGTTTACAATCTCGAAGAAGTGCGTCGACGTTGTCTAAAAGAAAATATTTTGAAAGAAAAAAGATTGTATTGAAGTTTGATCTGGCGACCAAGATATATATCCTCACCAGTAATCTGCTTAATTAAACGGTCATATTTTTAGTAATTTCTTTACGACTTTTTTTAAGGAGCAGCGAACGTTGTTTGTCACAAAAATAAATGAAAAAAATGAGTTTCTGTAATCATCAACAATATAAGAGAAGTTACAATATGCATATGACAATTTTATGAGAACAATGGTATTGGCCCATAGTTCTTCTTGAGAAGTCGAAAAAGTAAACGACCTCTAGGTACACCAAGACAAAGAATGAAAGATAATATTAAATTAGATTTAAAATAAATTAAAGACGAACAAATATCGGGGGTAGCATGAGCAACACATAAGAAAATGGCATACCTATGTTGCTGAGGTTACAAACTTCCACATTCCCAATAGGAAAAAGTCTTCATCTAATTCTCCTAATTCGTCAGGTTGAAGAACTTAATGTCAGTCACCGTGTAAATGTTGATTTGATCCGAATACGTTGTGTGATGTAGATCAACAATTCTAATAAAATTTTATGATCACAACTAATAAATCATCAAACAATACCAAATCACATGAGAACTGATACTCTCTCACCGACAGTATCCAAGCTCTAGGCATCCAAATATTGCACCCCCATTCTCCAACTGATAAACTCAGCAACAATGCAGATATTTCACAGAATAAAACGATCGGCAAGCTAAAAATAAACGCACTTCTGCACATTCTTCTGCTGCTGCTCCCACTCTTTCTATACACTCCTCGGGGCACGTATCTCCCAAGATTCCGCGAGCTAATAAGAATCTCCCCAAATAAAGCAGGCCGAAGAAGAAAACAGGACACGAAAACAAAGCTGCGGTAGAATTCATACTCTGGAGACCATTTTACATACCAGCGTCCAAGCAGCATCAGTGGTAGTAGCACGTATTAAAAAGAAATAAAAGGAGCAATCGACGACAATGGAAGATATGAGAACGCGAGGAGGGAAGAAAGAAACGAAGGGAGAGAAGGAGTGAAAGAAAAGAAAAGCGCTTATCGCATATTCTCGGCACTCGTGCAACTCTCTCTCCCCTCCTTCTACTCTTCGATCGAGTGAAGTCGCGTTTCGCCAGCTCGTATGGTCTACGAGATCTTCTTTCTATATCATATATATATATATATATATATATATATATATATATATATATATATATATATATATATATATATATATATATATATATGATATACATATACATACGTGCGCGTATATATATAAGAACAGGACTGCAGCTCCACCAGCGATTCTCAGATTCCTCTCCTCTGTTTCTCATACGAGCTTTTTTCCCGGTATTTTCCATCCCCCTTCCTCTCCGCGCGTGTTTATCTTTATTTCCATCATTTCTTCGTCCTTTGCATACTTCCTCTATCGTACCTTTTCATCCTTGCCCGCAGATACACATACACATGCACACATTCCTCTTAATACCTCACGGCGCGTCTCTCCTTTTTCCAGCTCTAACCCTCGGTCAGACTTTTGCCGAGCTGAGTTGCGCCAGTGAGCATGTATGTGTGTATGTATACATGTGTGTACGTGCTACCTGGGCGATTTATGAGATCCCGCGGGAGTGGACTATCTTTGCGGGAAGTAATACCTTCTCTCTCTCTCTCGCTCCCTCTCCCTTTCTCCCCCACTCGTTCTCTCTCTTTCTCTCGCACTCTCTCTCTCGCTCTCCCTCTCTCTCTCATCTCTACCCCTCGATTGTGTACAACTACGGATGCTGCTGCACACCTTATATTCCATGTATATAGACGCCATCCTGCGCTTTTCCGCCCCTCTCTCTTTCTATCCTCCGTCCCTTTTCTTCGCGTGACCTAGTTCCTACGCTTACTTTTTTCTTTTTTCTTCTCTTCTCTTCGCCAACTTAGTATTAAAATCGACGGGTGGGTGAGAGAGAGAGAGAGAGAGAGAGAGAGAGAGAGAGAGAGAGAGAGAGAGAGAGAGAGAGAGAGAGAGAGAGAGAGAGTCGAGAGTTATTGTCGGGCGTGCATGTGTGGTGGCGGCCCTCATTTTCAACGCAGATCGAGCGTGAGAGAGAGTTTATCGCGAGTGGATGGATCTCTTTGCGCGAGGAAATCCGCTGCTCGCGGCTTTGGACCGCGAGAGCCCGAGAGGCTCCTTTCCGAGCACGGTGCAGTTGTAAATTTCTCAAAGGGTTGCTTTGCGTGCTCTTTTGACTTCTCAAATTTTCTGGGTTCTTCTATTTTTAGGTAAGACGAAAGGTTACTTCATTAAGATATGGATAGAGCGATTTATAATTTTTTGGAATAAAGAATTTTGACTGACTTATGGGATCACTCTACGATCTCAGCAATAATTTTCAATAATTTTTTTTTCATAGAAAAATTTATTTAAAATATTCAAACCTTTTTTTTACTTTTAATTTTTACACATAAAAGAAGAGGTTTCACACTTATAAAATATATTTTTTATTTTTGTTTTGTATATAAATTCTGTCTGGTCCGGCTGCCTGAAGTTGACCCTACTACAATCTGGTTGACGTGATATATCCACTTTGAAGAGCCTGAAAGCAAAAAAGTGGACGGGTTATTAAAAAATAAGCTTTTCGCTATAGCCGGTAGCTCAATAAACAAAATTTGATGAAAAATAACAAAATGGCGGACATTTGAAATTTTCGACCTTTTTTTGCAATTGCCATTTTGTTATTTTTCATCAAATTTTGTTTATTGAGCTACCGGCTATAGCGAAAAGCTTATTTTTTAATAACCCGTCCACTTTTTTGCTTTCAGGCTCTTCAAAGTGGAGATATCACGTCAACAAGATTGTAGTATGGTCAAATTCAGGCAGCCGGACCAGCTAGATTTTATATACAAAACGAAAATAAAAAATATATTTTATAAGTGTGAAACCTCTTCTTATATGTGTAAAAAGTTTGAATATTTTAAATAAATTTTTCTATGAAAAAAAAAATTATTGAAAATTATTGCTGAGATCGTAGAGTGACCCCTTAAAAAAACAATTATTTACGTGGAAGTAATTTTTAAATTTTTTCTTATCATGGACCCTGCATTGAACTAGTTGATAAATATGCAAAGAGTTTCATTTTAAACGTCAGAATTAAAATAAGTAAATTAAATATTTTAAAAAAATTTCAAACATTAAAATATAATCTTTAATTCCAGATTGAAATCATATTTTATCTTTCAACATAGTTTCAAAATAATCAATTTTTTTAACGCAGGGTCTATTTTAAACAAAATTCAGCATCTTGAATAAACAATGATAAAATCATTCATCGTAAGATAATTTAATAAATAAATTTAAGATATAATAATAAAAAAATTAAATATGAAGGGAATTTATGTTGTTAATGGTATAATAAAAAATGAATATTTTGTATAGATACTGATTTTAGCTCTAGACATAGAGTTCTTATTCATTACTTTTCATGGATTTTTTAAAATGTTAATTTTAAATGCATCTGAAGATTTCTAATGAATTCAAAGCGTATACTTTAATGAGCTGCATGGTATAGTTTTTATTTTACATAAAGAGATACTTATTTTAAATGAAACCACTTTAGCGCATTGAAGGCTCATATTTAATACCATATCATGGTTTATGTTTCATTTATTTTGGGGCTTGCTCAAATCCTTTATGTGTAAATTAGAATTTTAAAATATACCTGCACTTTTTAAAGTGCATAAACTCTTTGTATATCGAAGCACTACACTTTAAATAATGTTAGAATTCTGAGAATCGTCTAAATTATTGCTTCACATTAAATGAATGGGAATCTTATGTAAAATTATAAACTGCATTTTCTTATTTATATTATAGCTAATCTTAATAGCATTCATAGGCATTATACATAATCAAACTAAATCCTATAAATCAAACCTATTTAGATTCTTATATCTACCTTCTTTAGTAAAAAAATACCTCATATTTATTACCATAACAATTCTCGTTTCCCCATTTCTGAATCGTCATTTCTGAACGGTCTCACGAGATTTCATCACTCGACGCGCAACACAAAGGAAAATAGAAGCTCGTCGCCCCCCACCCCCTCCCTTTAAAATTCCAATCCCCCTGGCGCGACCTTGAGAGTTCGCTTTCTCCGATTCTAGCGAAAAGCTCACTTATCTTTACGAGAAGGCGTTCTCCTTCCATAAAACGTAACAGCTCAGAACGACGATTTCCCTCCCGTGTGTATGAGTACGAGGGCATCGTCGCGTCGCGACAGTAACGCCCGCGCGCACTCGTTTACCTATTTTAGTTCACTTTTCTAATCGGTCTCCTCGCCTCCCCTACTCTCAAGTTACAGCCAACTCTGTGTATGAGAACATTGAGCTTTCTCGTTTCCTTCGTCTCTCGTCTCGACATTTTCTCGTTTTCCCGCTACTGCTGCTGCCTAGTGAAATCAGTCGATTTCTCCCGAAGGGCTGGCGATCGGTCGCTGGATAAAAAAAGGCAGGAGAGAGAGAGAAAGAGAGTAAAAGAAAAGGGGGGAAGAGAATGGAAAGTAGGAAGGAAGGGTAAAAAGGCCGAGCAGTTGAGGAAGTAATAAAATGGAAAGGGTAGGAGTGAATGGACAAAGAAGAGAGAGAGAGAGAGAGAGAGAAAGAGGAAATCAGTGAAATAAAGAAGGAGCGTAATGACAAGGCGATGGAAATAAAGGGGAAACTGATAGAGATGGTAACTAACAATAAGAGACAACAATGGCTAACGTCTACATTGTATATTGAGAAGTGCTGTCTGAATGGACGCTGCTTCTAAGCGGAGAGAAAGAGCGATCAATGTTCATTTACAAAGAAATTTTTTTAAGTAAGCGTGATGAGCACTGAGAAGAAATTTCTTTTCTATTTTAAAATTCAATAGAAGTATGAATTTATTTATTTTCAGGAAATAAAAGATGTTTAATTATTATGCTCTATTATTTTATTATCTTATATTTATATTATCTTTATTGGTCTGGTTCACCTTGTAAGTTGACTACATTTTTCTTTTCTATCAAAGGGCACGGTAGCGCCCGATGGCAAGGATTGTAAACTGATCGAAGCTGAGCAGGCACTTCGACGCCCTAACAAAAATAAGTTAAAAGTTGAATATCAGTAGTTATTTCCTATTGAATTAGTCGCTACTCTTACATATCGTCTTAGTCGATTAGCTTTACTGTCCTCTTTGATTATTAATTCACTTATTAATGTATCATCTAACACGGAAGGAGACTGCAACTAAATAGAAGGCTATAGAAAGTCAATCCTAAGATACGAAAGTAAAGTATAACTGATGACTACTTTCAAATACGTTTTAAATTTTATCATATTTAGTTATGAATATATTTTGTATTACACGTAGAACTTTTAATGAAAACAAAATTGAAATTAATGGTTATTACAGAGGCTCAGTAAGTAAGGAATCCGAGCTCGTATTCGTAACAGTACCTAATTTACATGTTAAATATGCGTAGGGAAACTCGGGGGAAGTGAATACATGGATAAAATAAATCACATTTATTATTTCTATATCACATTAAAATGTTTGTCTATTCTAATTCTAGTAAAAGATAATTGTATAATGATGATAATTATAAAGTTTAATATAATTATGTATTATAACTATTCAGTTCGTAGTAATTTAACATGTTTCTAGCGGTACGGGTCTAATATAGGCTGTAAAAATCACAATTATCTTTGTATTTTGTCTTACCGTAAACGTAAAATTTAATAAAAGATTTTTATGCAGCCGGTTATTCTATTCTTTAAGCTCTTAGAAAGAGATAGAAGCATCAAATTTTTATCGAATGTTTAAAAATTTCATTGGGTTTGTAGATAATTGAAAATAAATCGGCTAATACATTAGTCGCACTGAACGTTCAATATTGGATTATATTATTATATAATGTCTATTAATTTATGAATGCTTCATTTTTTGTTGATTTAGTTATTATATTCAGTAAATAATTAAGACGCTCCCCTATATTTATTAACGTAGAAAGTTTTTTTGTGAATTATGAAATATCCAACTTATAAAATAGTCCGAAAAATAACCTTTTTCTGCTACAAAAGTTTCTACGTTTATTTTACTCTGCTCTAAATACTAAAATCTTATATTACTAATATCTTATACGATAACCTACCAATTAGTTCTTATAATACTAATATCTTATACGATAACCTACCAATTAGTTCTTATAATACTAATATCTTATACGATAACCTACCAATTAGTTCTTATAATACTAATATCTTATAACCACAACCTATTAGTCCAAACTCTTTAATCCTACAAAACTGAGCTGTACGAAACTAATGTAGAGACGTAACTCTGTCGAAAGAAGCCGAAGCGAAAATGAGGAACGGGGGCAGGCGGAGGGTGCAAAGTCGTCGACACAGGTAGCGGAAACAAGTAGCTTCTCTCATCAGGCGCTATAGCGTCGATCGGGAGCCTTAAGTGCCCAGGCGATCGACTCTTGAAAATCCCCTGGAGGCTCATTAGGTGCGCGCATTTCTCTCTCCTTCACTTCCATCCCCCACATCCACCTTCACAACTCTCCTCTCGAGCTACAAACACACACACACACACACACACACACACACACACACACACACACACACACACACACACACACACACAGGCGCAAGAGGGTGTAAATCGTCTAGCGCAGCGTGTCTAGTAAAACTTTCAGTATCGCGCAGGCTGGCGCTTACTTTTAAATAAATTCTTCGACTGCGGCCGGCGGCGAAAACAAGATTCATGCGCGGAGGATTACCGCGGGACCGAGGCACTGAATTTTAAGGAACTTCTCTAATGCAGCCAAGGCTTTAACCGTATATTACGGAAGCTCGCGGCTTACGGCCGATATTAGGGAATTTCGAAAATACCGAAGCGTTGTTGCCGGTGCGCCGGCAGTCGATAAATGACGATGTATGGCGATCTCGCGGTGTTTATGCGGGGAATAAGCGCGCGCGGGGGGGCAAAGTTGCCGTTACTTTATGCGAGGAAGTTGCGAGATCCCCGTTTTTGCGGTGGATGGGTTTGGCGGAACTTGAGATGATGCGAGATTAAATAATTTTGCGGAAGTAAGGGATTGGGGTAAGAAGTTCTTGCAAATTGAGTCGGTTCGCGGTTGGGTGGTTTTGGATTTTCTTGGGCTGGAAGTTTCGAGGTTTTAGATTGTTGATTCTGATGAGTGAGCGATGGTTCAAAATGATGATGCGAGGATTTTGATTTTAAAAGGGAAAAACTATTGCAAAAAAAGTATTGGAGAATGTTTAAAAATTAATTGAATACAAATTATTTCTAATTATAGTAAGTACAAATATTAATATGTTTTTAAGTAGTTTTGTATAAATTAGGTTTTAATCTGTACATGATTTTCAATCTTACACATGGTATTATGAAAACTAACCAAAAGTTCATTAAGCTTAACCTTATCTATATCTGACATTGCCTACTTTTAGTAAGCCATCCTTGAGTAATGAAACAGCTTCATAAGAATATTTAATGATTATTCTTTAAGACGTTTTACATACTTTATCGAACCTAAAAGGCAAATTATCTATGTAGATCAGATCGTTATATTTAAATTTTTTGATGATTATTAATTACGCAAATATGTTTTCTTCGAGCAGCTAATAATCTATTCCTTACGCTTTAACCCACCGATACCGCCGATGCAAGATTAGATCCGAGTGCTTCGCAAAGTTTCTTAATCACGAAATTAGGTAATTAATAGCGAGCATCGCTCAAACTCTGCTTAAGTTGAGGGTAAGCCCGAAATAAAATAAACCACAAGAGAAAAACCCTGCTAACAGCGAACTTCGATCGAGTGTAGAACCAACGAAAATCGAACTACGTCACTTGCTCTTCCATTTACACATTCACTGAAAAACAAATTAATAAATTCAAATAAAAGTTTATTTTAATACTGCTAAAATAACATTTATTTTAAATTGATGAATATTTATTTGTATTAAGCAATGATTTTTTCATTAAATCAAATGTTTACTCAAATAAAATAAATATTATTTATTTCAAAGAAATGTTTTATTAGTAGCATTTAAACGTATGTTTGAATTAACACCATTTTTTTCAGCGTGTTACTTATACTTCTTGATTTTTTTGAGTTTTAGATGGGAAAGTTTTCATAATTTCAAAATAAATATTTAATATATAAACATAAATTTAGAATATTATCAATATCTTTTACAACTAATAAACATTCGCAACATTGACTGATTTTCCATTTTATCGCAAATTACAAGAACCACATGAACCCCAATCAACAACCCACAACGTAATCCAAAACTCAAAATTCTCGACAATTATTCTACATACAACCCTCAAAACCACGCGCATAGCTCTCCAGGGGCGTAGTACAGAATTAGCCGCGGCATAATGAGAATCAATCCTATAGTTAATACTCCGTCCCTGCAACCACGGCTTGCAGTCTCGCTCTCATCCTCTAAAGCGGGAGCCGATGCATCGCTAAAAGCCACTCCAATAACTCGAGTCGATGTCGTTTAATAATTTTAAGTATATTTTCACTATCTCTAAAGAAAATATGGAATCAACTTCTTATGGGATAAATATGTACGCAGGACGAGTCAACAGTCATTCAGTGAAGGGTAAATTTTTACTAGAAAGGCCTATCAAATTTGAATCTGAGCTACAGAGAAAGGGTTGCGGGTTCTGAAATCTAATGAAACTTTCGAATGTATATGGTTTATTATCAATAAATTAGCATTAATCTGAATCGGTCATTTATCTAAAAATATCTGTAGTTCTTTTCTAAGTATGCATTATTTTAGTAGTACTTTCGATTGTATCTCTACAAGTTTTCTTATTATAAAATGTATCTTAAAAGAAAATAATAGTAAACGAAGAAACTTTAATTTAAACTTTATTTTGTATTAAAATATGATAACAGAAAAAGATAACAGAAAAATGCATGTAAAATAACCAAGCGTTTCCTATTTTTTACGTCGCCATATTTGTGCTTCTATATGGTGCTAATCGATGACGGGGGTCTGCAGTGTTTATAAACAAAGCACATGCAGTTTTTACAGATCTGCTTGAATCAATCGGTAGAGACTAGGAATCAAATCCAGGTCACCGGCGTGGGAATCCGACAATCTACCGCTTGAGCCCACCGTAGGCCCCACCAAGCATTCTTTGCGATCATATTCGATTGTTAACAGTTTTCGAATAAACTTATATTTTTATACGACCCAAAGCTTAAATCAAAACTTTTTTCATCTAATTTATTTTTATTTTTTTATTTTTAGTTACTTTTATAACATTAAATTTTGTAAAATTATTACATAAAAAGTAGAGGTACTGTATTTTTTTAGAATAACGTCAATATGGTATCAAATAAATTATACTTTGAGATGAGGGGCCTATAAGATCAAATTGCAATGGCAAGAAATTGTTTTTAATCACTATATAATACTTTTAAGAGCTTAATCGAAAAGCTATGAAATGGTAGTTTTTTATTGGACAGAGTATTTTTCATCTGAATTACCTGTCTTCATTCTTCTCAAAATAACATTGAATTTCTATCTACATTTTAAGTAACCAATAATTCACTATTTAACGTGTGACTCAACTAGTCTGACAATGAGTAATATTGACTCCTAGAGTGGTATGTTCCATTTTTCTCTACAGCCAGCAAACTTCCACAAAAAGTTTCTGACCGCAATTTTTCTACTCCCTGACCCAACCGCGTCACACAGATAACCAGAAAAAAAAACACACACGAGCACGTCGAACCTCGACGCAGCCCATCCGTCGAAGCTACTTAACATAGCGCGGTAAGTACAGAGTCAACTGCGTGCACGGCCCCCGTCCCTCGCTACACAGACGAGAAATGAGCAAAGCACAGAGCCGAAGGTAGGGGTGGCAGTTACTTGAAAACGGTAACTCGGCTAACTCCTTAATCAAACATAAGCTTTGCGCTGTAAGCCGGCCTAAACTTACGGGCCCGACCGCGAGCGAGAGCGAGATAGAAGCCTAAGGTAAAAGCCAGAGAGGTAAGCTTGTTTTTGCCTCGCTCTTTTGCAAAGTATATATATATATACGCGAAGCAGGCGTGAGCGCGGCTAATCGCGCTTATGCGTGGACTTGCAAATTGGCCTGGGTGCAGGTCCCCCCTACCTTCTCTCTATCTCTATCTCTCTCTCTCTCTCTTTTGAATTGATATTCAAATGCGAGCGCGCCGACGGAAAGACAGAGCGAGGCGCTGGCGTTGTAGGGAGGAGGGGAGTAGAGGAGATGGACAGAGGAGATGGAGCGAAAATGGCCTGGTATGTTTAGGTGTCTAATTGTAAATGATGGAGCGAGATTAATACTCGGCGGGCTGGATTATTGTGTACGTTGAAACCAGCTGGAAGAGCGATGTTCGTAAAAGGTAGTTTTGACGCTTCGCGAGTTTCTATTTTTTTTTTTTATAGTGTTTGTGTTGCGAGGGAGGTAGTTTATTTTTTATTAAAAACAATACTTTCCGGTGTGTCTGCCCAGTCATATACCTTTTCTACTTATTAATTTTGTTTACTAGTATATTATTGTATTATAAGCATTAGTTAAATATATTTGTATGTTTATTTTTTAATTATATTTTATTTGTTGGGTGCCTGACCAACTATGTACCCTATCCACTTATTAAGTTTGTTTCCTGTTATATTATTGTATTATTTTCTTCATTTTAATCGAATAATATTATATGTTTAATTTGTAATCCTAGCGTTATTGTAAATAGTGTAAATAGTCATGTAGAATTGAGATAAAAATAAAATTTAACATTTCTTTCGGATAATAAATGAAAGAGGGAATAACAATAATGCCTTATATTTTTCTGTTTAAGGTTTTATCGCATTAAAATCTTATAAGTGAATAATACTACAATAATTAGGCCCTATAAACCAATAGAAGATAATCGCATATTTAAATACACCATTTCTGAAGTAACAGAAAGTGGACATTTACGTATCATATTCCTAATTTTAACTGTATTTTTAAATGCTCGTTATCCTGTTACAACATTAAACAAGATTTAAATCAATTTGGAATCTATTAAATTGTATTCTATTGAAATATAAACAATAATATTTTAATGTAATTAAAAAATTATGTTTTATTTATTTACTTATCACTATCATTATATATTAATAATACAAACTAAGTAAAAATAACACCAAAGCTTTAAAATTTATTCACATTGTTACAAAATACTTTACAGCAAATCATAATGCAAAGTAACTATACGATTACAGAGTCTCTACATCACTCAACATTCTTCATCTCAAAAATTACATTTTGGCGACATTATACTAACTGCACTGCATCAGCAGTAAAAAAGCAGAACACAAAGCATACCATCCCTCTAAAAAAAAAAAGAATACTACCCTGCAGTCGCAACAAAAGAAGCTTAATCCATTCCACGAAACGATATCTCGCGCCGGCAGAACTCTCGCATTTCAGTGCGCGAGAACTAATTTACCCTCTGCAGCACTTCATCGGCGCGCTGCTACAGCTACGTCCGGAAAAAAACACCGCTCTCTATCTCTTTCCCATCACTTTGTCTCTCTCTCTCTCTTTCTCTCTCCCTCTCTCGGCCAGTGCAGCCTCTTCACTTTTTAATTAATTAGAGAACCCGCGCGCTCAATGGATCACCGCTTGTCGCAGCAGCAGCAGCAGCAGCAGCTGTCCGTTCGTGTATAATGACAAAGCGAACTCTACACTCACTGTATATACATGGGAAAAAGGCTCTCGTCACGCGCGAGTCTCGCGTCTGGCCTCGCGGGAGGGGGGAGGGGGGGTTAAAAACAAGCATAGTACCGCCGCGTGTCGTGCATAAAGAACACGCTAGCTGCTGAAGCGAAAAAAGAGAGAGAGAGAGAGAGAACGAAGACGCAACTCGACATAGGTATAGGTGTCACACGTCGCGACTCTTATGAAAATGGACGGCTCGCGAGCGCGCGTGTTTGTTGTCTGCAAGAGCATTTGCCGCGTGGCGCGACGAGCTAGAATTCGACGCTGCAGCGGTGGTGTGCTACTGTGACGCGGGAGTATAGTGATGTGTGACAGGCAGGTGCATGTCGCTGGAAACGAGGTAATGCTGGCAGAGAAGAGTTCGGTGATGTTGGGTATTATGGTAAATGATAAGGGATGTTGTTTGGAAATGGGGGTTCGATTTTAGAAGGTGATAGAGCATGGACAGAAATGTGTGGTGAATTTTAGTGTAATCAAAGCTTTAATGGCTAGAAATTACTTTTATTAGAAATTGTGAGTCTGAGAGCGCTGTATTTTTGTATCTGGTAGAGAACTTGCATAAGTGCTGTCTTGTACAACTGCATTGCGTTCGTAATTTACCCGTTACAGTTAAAAAAAATTTAAAGCCATTAGCAATAAAGCAGCAACTGATGTTATTGTTTTCTTTTATTTATACATTCTCTTAATTTTTATTTATTACATTCTATTATTTAGTCATTTTTATTTAAAAAGTTACGTGATTTTACTCTTTTTTGATTCTGACAACAATTGAAGGGCTGTATACAATAGAGGAGTTAGTACTATTTTTAATGATTTTTACCTAACATTATGATGCTCAGATAAAGAAACAAAAAATATAGTGTTAAAGAAAGGAGATGGTTTAACAGCACAGTATTTTTTGTTTCTTTATTCGACCATTATTATTTGTGATAAAAATTATTTTAAATATTTGGACCTTCAATTATGATAGATAACAATGCTTAAGGAAACACTAAGAGGTTATGCTATTTTAAAAATGCAAATATTTACAATGATTTTTTTAAAGTTTTGAAGATGAAGTTTTGAAAACGGGTGTTTTTTAACCAGAATTATTGATTGTGATACTGGCGGTAATGATACTCATACTGATAAAGAATCTTTTTTTTATTTTAGATTAGTTTACAAGGTGGATCAATTCTGTCAGCATCTCACCATTTTTCAGAGCGTCATCTTTCAACCTCAAAATAACACAAACGAAAGAAAATATAAAACTTTTAAAATTTTGTCATACTCTTCGAATGTGAATTAATAGGCTCTACAAAAAGTTTTATATCGATATATAGTTCAATTTATTAAAAAAAAACATTCTACATTATATCTACATTTTTTCAGGTTTTAAAGTAACACACCGCCTTAAAACACAATCAATAATAATAAATTACAGTTTCTCAGAAAACACTTTTTCCATTTAAAATATAGTTGACGTGAATTCTCAGTAGATTTTTCATATTTATGATACCAGCACTACAATTTTTTTAAATATTTTCCTTCCGACAGTTTTTAAATTCATGGGTCAATAACTTTCTTGCCTCGGTCGTACTCTTCGACGTAGAAGCCAGTAAAAAATTAGTTGAGAACCCAGAAGCTTTTAAAAGTTCTGTGTTTTTCAAAACTTATTATGGGATAACGTAGAAGTATATTAACGTCAGCTATAAAAAGACACTGCACAAAAAGCTCAATGGAAAAAATAGTAGTTGGAAGCTCACCTTTATTTAAATATACAGGTTTTCTATTGAATAGAATTTGTTATTAATGATATAATAAAATGTAATAACATAAATTATATTCAAAATTCACAATTTATATTTTGCCTTAGCGACAGAATGCACTCTGTAAAAATAATTATCTGTTCTTTTTCTTGCACATATTGCATAAGTTTTCAATTCACTTAAGACTTTTATGACAAAAATTATAATTTTCTATAAAACCATATTATTTATAGTTAAAACGTTCACATCTACTGTACAATGTAATATATCTCACTCAACTTCTACTATAAATATGATCATTTTTATAAAAAAAATCACATAAGACCCCATTTGACAAACGCAAACAGTAACTTTTGCCATTCGATTCTCCTCCCTGTGCTTTAAACTCTACAAAAAGCATCTCGGAAAAAGCCCGGACGACAGTCCTTCTTCCCAGTACGCTCCTCTCCCAAATTGATTACCCACCGCCGCATTAACCACGCCAACAACTACACTATAAAACAGCGCCTCCCCGAAATAATCACTACAGATCAGCCAAAGCGGAGCTGCCGACGCCGCCGCCCGGCACTTTTTCACACTCGCCTGCAAAGCTGATAATCCACTCCGCGGTAAAAAGTCACCACGGCGACTGAAAAGAAAACCATGTTACACTCTCGCGGACTGCCCCCGCTCGAATAGAAAAAAAAGGAAAAAGAAAGGGGCAACAAAGTACACAGTTAATCAAAGTAAAACATTTCTCCACGTGCCAGGGGCAGTAAAAGAAAATGAAAGAAATAATGTAGAACCGTGAGTGGTGCCGGGGCCCGGAAGCTTATTTTCGCCCAGAAGAGACCGAGAGAGTTAGAAGCTGCGTATATGTGTGTATGTATATATATACACACAGGAGGTCGTAATGCCGCGGCGACGATATCGTAAAGTAGCCCCGGCAGCTCGCACGTTGTACAGGTGTGCGCGTACGTGGTGCGCTACACGCGTAGATCGAAAGTAAGCGCTGGCGCGGGAAAGCCGGGTTAAGCCTCCGGGCGAAATCTCGCGGCCGTCGCCCGACGCTTCATTACTTTTCCCCGCCACCTACGTCGTCGTCGTCGTCGTCGTCTTCGCACGCGTGTCAGCCCTTACTCTGTTCACCGTTTTTCTCCCTTTTGCCTTTGGTCGAAGGTGACTTTTTTACTTTTTTCGGTAGTTTCTTTTTAATTATTTTTTTCCCCGAGGGAATTTTAAACTTTAATCTGCATGTCTTGAGTTACACACGAATAAATAAAAATTATGCAGTATGCACTTGAATCCTATGAGTCTATGTTATATTTGAGTCTTGAGACATAGTTGAGAATGGCTAAATTTAATTCTCGAATGCAATAAAGACAGGTTGCCCTAATGCACAGAAATGCTATTGGGATTCGATCTCGCTATTCGAGGATATGCCAGATACGTAAAGAAACTTGCACGTATGCAAATAAATGCTATAGTATGCTGTAGCCATACTTTTCGACTTGAGTGCCCATCTAAGTCCCCGTTCAAATACTTGCGTAAACTATAAGTGTTCACTACAGCGTCCTGAAATGCTGAATTATATTTAGCGATACTTTTGAACGTGCATGCACACTGAATGTGAGTGCAAGCATTATAAGAATAGTATAGCACACTCGCAGAAGCCTCTTTGCTCTGTGCTATAATTAGAGAGGCACCAGAAGCATCTGCTATGACTCCAAATTTTGACGCGGAGAGGGACCAAGTAACGTATCACTTGCAAGGATGGTAACGGGGAGTAAACGCCATACTTTACGTGTCTATGATAAAAAATGTACAGTTGAGTATCTCACTCGGTACTTTTTATAACTTACAATTATTAAAAAGAGTCTGTCCCCAATAATGCTGATAAAGAACTGTGAGTGTGCAAGTCCAAAAGTGGCAAAATCAACGCAGCTACACTTCCATGATCTATCTTCGTGATCGGCGACAGGTCTGAGGCGTGAAGTTAGCCATCGATTTACCCGATGTACCATCGAACATGAAAGCAAACCCAGGTGCATGAAGTCTACCGCAGGTTACCGCAGGTTACTCTAGCTACTCTCGGGCATGAAGGTAGACCCACAGGTAGACCCCAGCCTTCCCTCGAGCCTGAAGGTAGCCTAGAGCGCTCGCGGCGACGCGGTTCTACTATTGAGCACGAAGGTTGCCGTAGAACTTTCATGGCGACGCTGTTCTCTTCAGACATTCAGTCAATCTCAGTCGCGACTCAAGGTACCGCTCAGCGCTTCGGCTCACCTGAAGCACAAATGGCGGCGCTCGATATGAATTTTGGATTTCCTCTTGCGCGCGGGTATACGCTCGGTCTCTCTTCGTGCGCGTGTAAAACGTAAGGCTATCTTCGCAACAGAAGTGGCAATAAGTATATTATAGTTTTCGATGCGTACGCAGCGGAACTGCGCGTGCATTCAAAAACTTTAAGATACTTGATGCAACTTGTGTTATAAGAGACCTGCTTTGAAGATTTTTGCAAGTGATACGTTACTTGGTCCCTCTCCACGACAAAATTTGGAGTCATAGCCGATGCTTCTGGAGCCTCTCTGATTATAGTGCAGAGCAAAAAGGCTTCTGCGAGTGTGCTATACTATTCTTATTATGCTTGCACTCACATTCAGTGTGCGTGCACGCTCAAAAGTATCGCTAGATATAATTCAGCATTTCAGGACGCTGTAGTGAACACTTATAGTTTACGCAAGTATTTTAACGGGGACTTAGATGGGAACTCAAGTCGAAAAGTGTGGCTACAGCATACTATAGCATTTATTTGCATACGTGCAAGTTTCTTTACGTATCTGGCATATCCTCGAATAGCGAGATCGAATTCCAATAGCATTTCTGTGCATTAGGGCAATCACACTGTCTTTCTTTATTGCATTCGAGAATTAAATGTAGCCATTCTCAACTGTGTCTCAAGACTCAAATATAACATATACTCATAGGATTCAAATGCATACTGCATAATTTTTACTTATTCGTGTATAACTCAAGACATGCAGATTAAAGTTTAAAATTCCCTCGGGAACTCGCTACTATGAAAGCACTATAATAGAATTAGGTGCGAGTATAAGTAGCTGTTCTACTTTTTGCCTTTTTTAAAGAGAAAGTATAGTTTATTTAATTGATACTGGATGTCTCTGATATAGCAGAGTGCTAGATGAGTGAAAAGATTCTTTTTTGTTTTTTCAAGGTGAAATACGTGTGATGGTGACAAGGATGCTGAGATTAAAGTAAATTATCCGTTTTTAGCAAATTCATAAAAATAACCAAAACACACGAATTGTAATTTTTAGAGTATCGCATATGCGAATATCTAAAGTGAATTTAATTAAATGTAAATTATCTAGAAATCATAAAATTTCTATAAATACCTCCAGGGAAAGGGCTTTAAAAAATCGGAGTTTCAAAGGTGTGACTTATTTTATTTCAAAATAATGTGTCTCGTGTAATATTCTACGTGCTTCGGTTATGATATGGGTGTTATTTAATATCAAACAAATTTAAGTTCAAAGGAATTGAATGAGAATTAAACTAACAAAGTTCCATATTGGCGATAACATATTACTGCGATTTGAAAAATATTATTGAATTTAAAATAAATACTATAAATATTAAGATTTTAAGGAATTTGAAAAAGAAATAAAATATAGATGAAAAATATTTTATTTATAAAATGGGAAATTCATTATTACAGAAACAAATGTTCGCTTCGTTCCAATTTAATCGAAAATATTTTTATAAAATACCAATTTTTTCAATACAAAAAAATTCGTATATTTTAATAAATTTTGCATTTCAAATATTACAGTTGCTGTAATTAAATTAATTTTCACTATTACGTATAAAGGTATTTTATTATTTAGTGTAAAATACTAAAAATTAGTAATTTATATCTGCAATGAACATTTTATGCATACAGTATCGTTAAGATTCGGAATTCAATAAGGGCTATGAAATCTAAAAACAAAAGAGATAAAAATATACCTTGATACACAGTGTTTGCCCTTCGAATAATTTACTTTGTTACACGTGACATACAAGAGTCTATTTTTTATTTTCACCACTGATAGAAAAAATTATACCGCAATTCAAGTCTTAATTCTAGAATTGACAAAAGACATCAATCAATTCACAAAAATTTCAGTGCAAAAAACGCCTTCAAGGGGCAACGCAATACAATCAAATTCCATCACCCTGATTCGCACCGACGTGCCGCGTAAGGGAAAAGTCAAACGCTTGTTTGAAAATGGATTTGTCAATCCGTTTATAAGCGCGATGCGCAAACGAATGAGAATCGCATTAAATAACCCCGCGCACAGCGGCGTCTTTCGCGGGGGGAAGGGAGGGGGAGGGAGGATTTACCCAACTCAGCCTCTGTTTACGCTCGCTTATCGCCAAAGACAATCGCTTCATTTTCCCTCCGATGAATTATTGATTCAAAGCATTCCCGTGACACACAAACTCCTCCTCCTCCTCCGGCTTCGACGGCTATATAACCCTGTCTCTCCCCGCGCGTGCGCGCGCCCTTGTCTCTCCTCTTGCTCTGTCTCTCGGAGCGCACTTCGCGCATCTTTGTCCCTTTATGAAAATTCCAGCGCAGCTGTGTAATATATTTTGCGAACACGCGCGCGTTACTGAAAAATAATAGGTCTAAAATTAAATGAGAATATTTTGGACTTACTCTGTGTTTATCATACGGGTGATTTTTTGTTGTTTTTAAAATATAAATAAGTTCTTATGAATTTGTGTTTGAACAGTTATATTAAGATGCTATTTTTTCTTTGTGAATAGAATCATAAAAGTGAAATGATTCTTTGAAGATTTGAAGCTTCGAAGCGTTAAACAAATGAAAATATAACTATATTCTTGAAACAATAGATTTCAATAAATGGATATCGACAAAAACCGCTCTTAACAAATAATGAATTTTTAATCATTATAGATTATTAATGTAATAAAAACAATCTGTAGTATTAGTAAGTTGATGATAAAAAGCAAAAACTTAACCCCAGTTTAATGAGAATATAGAAAATCTCTGTAGATCACTCAGAAACTACTCTGTGTAAATAATTTGCCCCCATTGCATTAATCAGCTTATATAATTTATAAATGTTATAAGATAATTAGTATTAGATATGAATGGTTTTCTATTATTCATGCAACCATCAATGAAAATAAAATTTTAAGTAATGATCAACAACTCGAGGAAGCATGATGAAGTAAGGAATATTGTCTAATTATTAATATAATTTTTATGTAGTTTAATGAACTACTCTTTCTCGACACTTTTTCCTCGAAAGTAATCCTAACTCAAGGATTACACGAGTAAAAGAACAATAACAAATATAAAGAACAAGAAGAACTCACAGTTTTGTGAATCTCGTTTTTCATATTTGTTTCTACCCCTTTTCTCGTGCGAGGTCCTTTAATCAGTAGCATTATTAACTTGACGACAAAGAGAATCAAAAGCCTAACCCCACTTTAATGAAAACGCCGAAATCCCCAGGCTATCTCAACTTTCCAAAAACATTTTCATTCTCTATATAATAAAGCTCCGAGTAATCCACGCATGCAGTCGCGTCCAGAAATTCCATCTCTCCCACATATCTCTCTCTCTTCTTCTTCTTCTTCTTCTTCTCACCCTTCATCTCGTTCTCCCCCATCTCACGCAATACCAGGCAGCAGCAATAATCCCAGGGTTCGAGGCGTCAAGTCGAAGGCCCCCGCAAAAGCCACAAACCCGGTGAATCGAGAAGATTTTCGAGGTCACGCGTACGCCAGAGACTCACAACTCGCGGTTATAACTCTCTTGCCGTCCATTGTAGTGACTGCCCGATATATATATATATATATATATATATATATATATATATATATATATATATATATATATATATATTGGATTGGCCTGACGAGGCGCGTCAGCGTGAGTTGATCCTGCTCTCACACGGAGATTTCGTTTTTCGAAAGAGAGACACGCTGCTGGGTGCGCAAACAAAAGGTTCTTTTCGACGACTGTGCTCGCAGCCTTGTAATACACTTCTGCCTTCTCTTCTGGCAGGTGCGTTACGGATACTTTAAGTTTACGCGGGTGGGGCTTTATGAGCCGGGGCTGAAAGAGAGAAAGAGGGCTTTTAGGGATGCCGGAGATGGGGGACGCGAGGAATATTGCGCGAGGCTCTACTCCTTTTCAATGCTCGCGGGCGGATACTTCAAATCCCTTGTTTCGACGTTTTGCGAGCATTGTGCTTTATGCGGCGCGCGCGAGCCCCGGCCGTTGATGGCTGGATTGTTGGCTGGTGTATAGGATGTCGATCAGCGCTGAATCATGTATTATTTATAATGGCCGTAGAGTTGAGCGTTTAATGTGGAGAGAACGCTTGAGATGCAATGCGAAAGAACGAGGAAGAACGGAATAAGAATGGTTTGAGTTTCTTTATTGAGGTAAGTCTGTACTTATCTTACGTTCAAAATTCATTTTTATCTTTATTTTTTAATAAACGTATAATTTATTATAATTATGATTTAACCGTTCTTATTGTGCTGAATTATGATGATAAAAGTATTGAGTACATAACTATAAGAAATACATGTGTATTTTCCTTTAAATTATGTTTCTCAATTTTCATGATGTTTCACGCATATTACATTTTATGAAGTTATTCTGAAACTGTGCATAATGATTTTTAAAGATGTTTTAAAATTTTTGTGTAATCGACTATTTATTAAAAAATTTGAATTTTAAACCATATACTTTTCACTTAAAAACGCAAAATGCATGTAAATAATATCAATTGTAGATTCGCCCTAAAATCTTCTTATATATACTAATGCATACGTCTTAAGAAAACACGTCACGGTTAAACCTTATAAATACTTTTTTAGGATTTTACATTTGATTATCCTCTTGAAAGACTCATAACGAATAAATCATGCTTCTCCAATTCTCGTCCATTTTCAAGAACCACCGCTTATTCAATTCATAACAAAGATTATAAAGACTTCGCGCAGGATTAAAATCATTCCCCACATCCTTTTTCCCCCAGCACGAACAAACTCCCGTACAAAATCACTTTTAATTCCCCTCAAACTCCACCCTCGTCCTTCTCTCCTCCTTTTTTCTTCTAATTACACTATTACCCACTCGCTGCACTCGCGCGCAATCACATTTTTCCGCCGACCATTTCGTCGTCGTCACCCCGTCGCTCCTTTGTCCTTCTACGCGCGATCCGGAATCGCCGCCTCCTCGCCTCTCTTTTTATCCCCGCCACAGGATAAAAGCTCTCTCTCTCTCTCTCTTTCTGCGAGAGACAATGCTCGCGTTGGCGTAATTATACGCAGTTTCAGCGCCGGCGCGTGCTGCAAAACTTCTGGCCAATGAAGGAAGCAACTCGGCGCGTGGCAGAGGGAGAAAAAAGACAAGAGAAAATCGCATTACTCGACGTGACTTTATGATGCGACCGTGGCACGGGAGAGGAGGAAATGGAAGCAGAGTGACAGCGGAGCTCCCAGTCGATACGCGATATTTTCAGTTTCACAGTGCTTTATTTCGCATTGTCACGGGGACGATAATATTCTGCGTTAATTTAATTGAAATTTATGATAATTGAGAATGTATTGGAAAGTGGATCAATGTCAAGTAATTGTGCATTCCTGCTTACGAAGCGAGTACGCGAATGAAAGATAGTTAAGTTTTATTTAATTCTGGGTTTGAATATAACTTTCGCGCGGAAGCTTAGTGTCAGCAATAATTTAAACATAATTTTAAAAAGAGTTGAGGTGTGCATAACGACATATAGTTCTTGCACGAAAGTGAGAAGCAAGAGGAATAGAGAGATTAGAGAATATGTAAGATAATTAGCTTTGGAAAGCAGGGGTTTCGTCAAATTTACGGAGGTTTGCTGTTTTGCTTTATTAATTTAAATAATACGTATATTTTTTTTAACAAAATTTCATAAGATTCTATATTTCAATTATTATTAGAGATTTATATACTCATTTTATATAACTATTATCGCAATTATTTATATAATTTTTTATTTTACTCAATAATTTGTATAAAAGTTAATAATGTAAGTTTTCATTTATCTTTTTTCGGGTTTTATGATCTGAGAATTCTGTTTTTAGGAAATTGTTTTTGAGAAAGCAAAATTATTAGGCTTACTAAAGATCCCATATCATATATATCTGCAATGCAAGATCTACTCTAGGGGTAGTAGAGTATATAATAATACAAAAATGAAAAATGTAACAAAAGTACAAGATATTTATTAACTATAGCAAAATCAAGTTCTCTGATCTCAAGGCTTTTATTTCAATATTAGACCGTGTTCTTGACTCAAATCTCATAATTTTCCACATACATAAATTGAAACTCCCACAACCCGGTCTCGCGATCAAATGAAAATTTGATTTACAACGTATCTTTTATTAAAGCGTAATTTTCGAAGTCTGCATATTCTCTATCAACAGAAAAAGAGGTTATACTTACAGTAAAGACGTTAGACAGTCTCATATTTATAATTGTATTAAAAAAAAATTAATTATATTCTACGTCTGAACATAACATTTATTGAAAAACAATCGTCATTCTTAATAAAAAGACGATTTTTTTAACATTCACGATGTCAACAAATACTGAGCGAATGGGTAACTCTTCGTTTGCTTCTATTCCTCTTTAATCAACTCAGACAATTTTTTTCCGAAAAATTTACCTGCCTAATGCCCTTAACGTGCCACCAAGGCGCTGGAGCGAGTCGGGTGCATCAACCTTTAGGCTCCATTTGACGTTCTATCACCTCACCCGAGGAAACATAATTAAAGCGCGCGTCTCTTACTCTCTCCTCCAAAGGCGGCAGCGGCAGCAGAAGCGAAGAAAAAAAAGAAGGAAGAGAAAGGATCGGGGACCCGAGAAACTCGAGCTCTTGGCCCGCGGGCGATTTTCTCTCGTCTGCGCTCGCGCTTTCTCCCCCTCTCTCTCTCTCTCTCTCTCTCTCTCTCTCTCGCCTACCTATTCATCTTTGCGCGAGAGTGTATACCCCACGGCGTTCGTTCATTCGGTTAGGCCGCACGATATTTCTCGCCTCGGCTCTGACTTCTTGGAGAATCTCGTCCTCCTCCTTCTTGTGTTTCATTTTCCTGCCGTTCTACCTTGGATTTTGTCTTCTTTTTTTTAGAAGATTTGCCTTCTTTTTCTCGCCCGTGTACTTTCGCTGTGTTTTTGTGTGTAAGGGTGGAAGGGAGGCGAGAGCGACGAATTGGGCCATAATGAAAGATGGCGCGGCCGGGGCTCGAAAGAGAGAGGCTTAGAGTGAGCGAGAGAGAGAGAAAGAGAGTTGAGATGCGGAGACTGCAAGTTTGATAATGTTATAACCATCTGTGCCTGGGTATTATGGTGATAACTTGGCAGAGTGTTATCATAAAAGGAGGAAGATGACGCCGAGGGAAGATGCTTCGTTCGAGGGCGAAAAAATTTAGTTCATTGGATGTAGCTTCGTGCGTAGTCGGTTACATTGTTCAATTCATTTTAATTTGATATTTATGCAAAAGATAGTTTGAGATTTTTAATATAATATAGAATACTTTCTGTATAAACTAAAAAGATTAGTAATACCTGTTCTAGAATTTTGACGAATAATTGAAGTATCGAATATTACGCGAGTGCTTGCAATTCTCTAAAGTCGGAAACTCACATTCTCATTTGATCCTAATCCTAATGCAAAGTTATGAACGTAGTTCAAAAATGTTTATCTAGTATGACCAAAGCTAGTTTTAAACTAAATTAAATATTCGCGAGCATTAAACCTAACTTCTGTGTGAATTAAAAATGATTACAGTAGAGAACAGTCATATTTCAATTAAGAAGTTTACTTACAAGCTACGCGAAATGGTTTCTTTTATGACGTTGACAAATTACATACCTGAAACAAAATAAAAATGAATAATTAAAAGTCTGTATTAGTAAACTGTGTTACATGTCATAATTTTATTTATATATAAATGTAATTTTTCAAGAAAATGCTCTTACTCAGATAGCCGATTTCATATAAATTTTAAGTTTTATATTCTGGAATATTAAAAATTATTCATCTAACTTGTCGACACTGTAATTTATAACTTCTACGGAACCTTCTGCAAGATTCCCTTCGATCAGTGTTATAAAAGTCAAACTATGATTGCTTAAAAGTTTGGTGCAAAGTCTGCAAACTCGCGATGCTTTAATACAGTTTGAGGCTCAAAGCTAAGCTACTTAGCAACGAATGCTTATTTGATCAGTGGTAAAAAATAGTTTGATAACTAATGCTAACCATTTAAGTTTTCAGTTCTATAATTTATCTTGTACTGAGTGTAACGCTGCGTCATAGTTTTTTAACCGCCTAAACTTTTCAGTATTCTGCCAGTCTCTCAAGAAATAGAGAAAATGTCTAATTATAGCAGTTATATACAAAAAGGTTTAATTTTTATTTGAAAACAGTTTATTAATCATTGTAAAACATCAAATCATATTTATTTTAAACGAATAATTTTGCAAGTGTTAGAAGCATTTATATTAAAGGTGATTGATGGCTCAGCAAAATTACCATCGAGAAATTGATACGATCACCGGTTTGTTGATATAAGCATAAAAGAATTTTTAATAGCATTTTTGAACATGTAAAAAATAGTTTTTAACTTTTATCTATCCACTGCTATTGTGTACAAAAACGTTTTGTTTCTGAATTGAAGAACAATAGCTATTGTCAGGCAAACGCAAAAATTGGTACCAAATGGATAAATAAATACAATTATTTTATTAGTTTGTAAGAGACTGTCAACGAACGCGTAATGTAAATCATCCATAAATTAATGCGCCATACATCACCTGTGTTAATTCTGCCAAATACTCGCTCTCAATTTTCACTCAATAAACCAGTATACATTATCTCTTCCCGCCAAAAAAATGTTTCTTTAACTACAAATATTTATCTCCAAGACACTGTCAATCTCTACAATTTCTGAAATATATTTTTAACCTTAAAAGAACTTTTATTTTCTATTTATACTAAACATTACAAGTATCTCCTGTTACGTTACAGGCAATATAATAAAAAACAACTGTATAATATATTATTTAAACAATTTGTAAAAAAATTATTAAGGAACGTGTAATTAACAGACTTTCAAGTTTTAAGTGAGATTGGAATTCCTCAAAATTAAACATAGAATCAAATTCACTATAGTTGCATCAATATTCGCTCAATGAAGGATGAATATTTTACTAAAAATAATCAGTAAAATCGACCAGAGGTTTATAGTGAAAAATGTAAGTGATTATTGACTCATTAGAGAGAATATTTACTTCAAGAGAAGTTGGTACCGTTTTACTGTTCCTAAAGATTGAGCGTTTTATCAATGACATCTTCGAGATTGCAGATTGTGATGTGTTCTGATAATTTCTAGAATTTTTAATCAGTATATATTGTATATACATAGATTTTACAAGATTGTCTGAATCTCTGTATTTACATGAACGGGCAGTAAGTGTGCATGCCAATCAGTGTGTAATTGGTTTGTTCGTATGCATCGATATTGCAAAAATAGCATTTTTTGGTAAGATCTTTTTTTATGTCGATGCATATAGAGCCGAGTATATGAAACAATATGTATGCACATTGAACATATGTAGTTTAAATATGCAATGTTTCATTGCGATCCGTTCAATATCATCGGAGGAGTTTGTTATTAAAAATTTCACGAAGCGTAGGCTAAATACAATTACAGTGCTAATTCTTACAAGTGTGCGCTTGCGATTTCTACTCGACAAGCTAAATAAATGCCTTGACACACTCCTCTCTAAAGAAAAACTGGAATTTCCCTCAACCCATGCATATGCTCCTGCTCCACAAATTGCTGCAACCGATCGTCCTAGAAAATCATCGCGCGTAAGTTATCGCTCGCCTCGCGCGTCAGCGATCTCATCCTCCCTCCCTCCCATATTGCAGCGAAAATCACGCGCGGAAGAGCATATATATGTATACACGCAGCATTGGCCGCTGCCTACCCGGGAATTATGAGAATTAGAGCGTTTTAACGAGTTTATCAGCGTCAAGTGCAATCTGCGAACTAACTGCTCGCATGCAGCTCTAGCTCTCCACATGGATATACACACCCACACACTCTGTCCGTGCTTCTACTGCTTCTCTCTTCTCGCGTTGTTCCAGCGTATAGACGCACCTATATCTATCTATATCTACATATATACAGCGATAGCGCCGAAGCCGCTACAACCGATAAACTATCCTACGAGGCTGAAAACAGGATTAGGCCGGTATGTACACCCTCGATAATTCCGCGCGACTGACGGGACGTCGATAAAATATCGTCCCGCGTCCGATGCCGATCCTCGCGGCGGCCAGGAAAGAAGGAAAAGAGCGAGTGTATGTTTTGCTACCGCTAGTGAGAAATCGTTGTATGAATTTCACCTTTCACGCTCTGACGCCCTGCAGCTACATTCCAGGACCGCGCGGAGCTTCCTCTTCTCGCGGGGGCTGACTGACTTTTCCGACAGATAACGCGCGCGCCGAGTGACATCCGCGCCGTGGCGCCAACTTTTATTCCGCGCGCCGCGCCGACTGCGTGACGCACGGTATAGGTGGGTATTATTGGCAGTTCGGCGCTACGTTGGAATTTCTCCGCGCGTTCTGGGGCTTTTTTTCGAATTCTCGTGGATGGGGGTTTTGGAGAGGTGTGGAGGTGTCTTTTTGTTTTTTGCGAATTAGAGGAATGGGAATTGCGCAGTTTTTTAGTTGACGATATGAGGAATGTATGGAGAGATGGTTGGAGTTGTTTTGATAGTAACTTTTCGCTTGGTTTGCAAACTGCGTGGGTTTTGTAGTTGCGAATGAATTTTCGTGATGTAACGTTCGCGCTTCGTATTTTTGATTATATTTTGTTGGTGGTTGACGAAATTTTTAGTGAAAGTTTGGTGGTTGCGATATGGTGTTATTTCTTCGAACAGGATGGAACGTGATCCAATTTTGTCTGTTATGTTAGTTTGAGTCGAAACAGTATTTTTAAGCCAAAGAACGAGCCAAGGAAGATACATAATTTGACTTATGAGTCAATAATGATTGTTAGTAAATATTGTAACATAGTTTATTTGAATGTCGAGGTGAAATACCGTCTACATAAAATTTATTGTCTTCTCGAAAAGTACATTTGTTTTATCAAGTGTTACTAAATGTCTTAGGACACCCGTCTGTTACTACTACCGGGACATTGATATTTTTTGCGTAGCATTCAGTCCGTTTTTATTTATCATTTTCTAAACTCTTTGTATTTTTAGTGACTTTTATTCTAATAGACATTGCATATGTCTCAATATTTTAGTTACATTTTGATTTAAATTGATATATAGAGAATATTACTATTATAAAATCGGCAATTTTAGAATATCTGCAAATTACAAATAACATTAAAATGGAATAACTCCATACTATTTATTTACAC